>KE605438.1:0-10492 GCA_000444245.1 Botryllus schlosseri
CCACTCAAAGCGTCGGCATCGACGACCACCACGCCGCTCAAAAAACAACCCGCTGTAGTCCTTACTGGACCAACTTCAACAATTATGATAGACTGCATACAACCTGCACGCACATGAGGTAGGTTGATTTAACCGACGTACCAACTCAATGATTACTAAACGGCCTCAAATCGACCCTGTGAATTTAGTTCTAAGGCACATTCCTCGTTCCACAGTTTTAAGCTAAACCCAGCCACACTATTCCAGTAACTCTACTCTAATTTTGCCAGGCGTGCTACCAATTTGACCGGAAGAAGAGAAATCACAAGGAGGCTGGACAAGGTCATAACTCGAATAATTCCAGATTCTTTCTGAAGTTTCGTCTCGGAATTCATATGTCAATCTGTTATCGCATACCGCCGCGCTCGGCTTACAAGGACTGGTCTATTCAGCGTCCAAACCTTCTGATATCGAAAGCTTTAGTTGACATGGTCCAAACTGATATTTTAGTTATGCGATTGCGATTCATGCGTTGCGGCCTGACCAATCCAACATTCGGCTGGCTTAGCAAGCTCACATCCCACGGGATCCATTTTTGACAACAACACCCAATTCTAGGAGTTACGTTGCGGGACAACTCTTGGCCCTAATTACAAGTCGCACTATATTTTACGCTCAAATCAGTACATCATCCTATATCGTTGCAATCTCAATAATACCCCTTCGGAAGACACTCGTATTCACCTTTTCATAACACAGAATTATTGTGACAGTTGACGCAGTTCGCTCTGAGAATGGATCTCAATTTTTGGTAAAAAGGTCCGATGAAACCATAATCAGACCCTATTCAAAATGGCCGTCAGCAATACGTTTTCTTAGCTCGCCCCTCGTGGATTTCATTTTTCAACTACATCGTATCTCAGGAAGGCATATTCGAAATTTTCAGGCAATGATATGGGCGTACGCATTAAACAGAGCACTGAGCAGTCCTGATTTTCCAGGAAAGCAAGATGAGACACTCATTCCCAATTACAAGATTATGCGTCGGCGATATTTGTGGTTCCGAGGAAAGTTGTTATTTCATAANTCAGCTCATATACTCACACAGCGTNACCGATTCGGAGGATGNAGGTTNTCATTATACCGCGGCAATGCCGCANTTTTGCGACAACTATTTACTATGTCGCGGGCCAGTTTGAAAGGGATGAACTATTCGATGTCTNGACACCTTGTTATCGGAAGCTTAGACCAAGCCCAGGTTTCATAGACGACGGCGCAGGGAACTNTATCTCATAATGGCAAATGTAGTTCGGCTCAATTCGATACCTTNGNTGTTCTTTCTTTTTTACAAAGCGGTAACCTTATTAAAGAAAGCAACCNAGCGGCCTGTTGTGCAANCGTGTAGAAANTTNCTACTTNTGATACAAAGATNNACCAAAAGGTGACCGACTAGTGGTTTTGGTATACTGCGCCGGGACTGATATTTTAGTTCCCACATCTCAACAGAGGCGGCCAGACTATAGTCAATNNCTGGCCGGNCTTGTNAACTCGCAATCTGTGCAATTATTACTAATTTTACAAACTACCTCACCGTCACTCAAAACTTCCTTACTAGCCACGAATTGGCCGGTATTATGCCTATACACCCTCGTGGGTTTTTAGGGTTCCTTTTGAACCAAGGACGTTACGCTTCCTAGATTTCGCCCTACCTATTTCTAATTCCGTTCCTACAAAGTTTTCCCAGGCCGTAAGTCTATAGACTCGATCGATGTGTGCCATGACTCGTGCAATGAGGGCTATATGCAATGCCTCTCAGGAGATCTACGGCACATGAAGCAACTCCACATAAGGTTTAGTTGCCATCGGTACGAGTGCTGGATCTTGGGCCCAAGATTACCAAAGAGCAATCATCTAAAAATGGACCTATCCCACCTTAACTACACTCTACCTAATCACTACTGNAACAGAGCCCATCTTGGACCTGCGACAATAAGGACACTGTCCTCCGCGCCGTCCACAAGTCCGCGACGGATGCTCTGATTTAGGGACTAAATCCCAGCTGGAGGCTGCCAGCCTAGACAAAAAGTGGGACAAGAATCTTTTATTCACCCTCGGCTTATTTTTTCNANTTGAAGCTTTACGATCTCATCGTAATTCCCACGTAGTGTGAGTTCTTTTCACCGGCTGCGTTCGTATGTGTCGGANTNATCGCNACAATTCTAGGCCNGATTTCGCCTNNCTTCATACCTAATACNTTTCTAGAATAGGTAATAATCTTCGACGGTAGACGANCCTNGTTTCAGGATACCTGTCAGAGGCAAATATTTGAAAGAGCCATTGAAAATCTACAACTAGCATGCACTTAAATCAAACACCTTCCTACACTTACGGTAGTCGTCATGGCTCCAAGGCCTGTTTTACCAAGTTAATTATTTTATCATTTCACGCCTCCCTATTCTACCCAGAGGCTCCAATTCGGACATGCTCGCGGGCCCCTCTCCCAAGCCTTGGGGGTGCCGCGGGCCACGGCATTTTTAATAGGGATATTTAATATAGCAATTCCAAGTGGGCCCCATTCGACGGGTCTCCATAAACGAGAATCCCACAATCGTCAAAAAAATCCAAATTACTTATGATAGTATCTTACGTTTGACACAAAAAAAACTCAGTACTTCAGACATTCCAACAGGATCGCCTATATGCCAACCGCAATTTGTAATTTCGAGAGCCATATTATGGCGAAACTTGCCGGGATTTCCACAGCAACTTTGGAGCGAACTTCAACCTTTTTTATTTAAAAAGGTACGTGGCCTTTAAATATTTTGTTCAACACTTGAAATTTCCAAATTTCGCCGCGGCCCGTCCGAAACATAGGCATTGGTGCATGCGGCCCACGGGCTGTCCCCGAAACTTTTACCATAAGCCGCTCGCATCTGTGAGCCCAGGGGCTCAGATTCAAACTGAAAGGACCAGCACGATCAAAGACAATCGAATAAGAAAACACAGGCCGGCCTTTTACAATCGGGCTCATATTCGGTGAACTAAATTTTCTCTTTACAGGGCGCAAGCACAAGGCGACTTGGTGCGCACTACTTCAAGCGCGTAGAAAACCGAGCAAAACCCCAACCTTCCACGTCTGCAACTTCGTTTAGCTACCGCTACATGGGACACGCAATATTTATAAAGTACTCACTCAGTGCTGTGATCTTTGCCGTAGCCTCGGTGCAAGAATGCCCGCCTTGCTCCTGTGTTCTTTCTAAGCTTCAATTCCTTCTGCTCCGTGTTGCGAGTCCAGATCAGACTGGATAGATGGTGATTCGAGGCTGCTTATATGCATTTCTGTTTCAAAAACAAACAAAGACTTCCCTGCCAAGAGCTGGCTATAAGTTTCGGGCCCAGTTCGTTATGAGTTATTTTCTTTTTAATCTTTTTATGAATCACAGTTCGTGCTCCATCCGCGGCCATTAACTAATTGTTTTCGGCTCTATCAGCTACCGAAATGGCACAGCTTCGTGTGCGAGTTAATCTCTCTCATCATTATAAATGACCCATTATAACGACTTCGTGCACGAGCAGAAATGACTAAGTGTCACGATTCGGCCTCGGCTCCTTATTTGGATAGAAACATCGGTCGCCATTTTTGATTTTGCGTCAACACAATACCTTGCAGTAGCCTACCTCGCTCGCTGCAATCACCTTTTCCCCGCTCAGGGAAATACTTTACCTTTTGGTTGCAAAGTAGGTACCCTATTTAGGTTTTCTTTCACCAGCTTACTCAGTAACCCACACGCAACAACGTCTAACCACAAGAATTCTTCAATTCGGATTTCCATGCGAAGCCTAGCCAAAACTCCGAGATCTCAATATTTTTAGGCGTCAGAGGCATAGCCTATACGATTCAAGCTACGTTGACCCATAATTGGCTGAAGCGCCGACTTTGAAAATCACAATTAGCCCCTTTTTTATCAAAACAACACCCATTTTTTAGGCCGCCAGCAGGCGTTGTTGCTTCACTATGCGGCATCCACATACAAGGTGCAACCGGGCTCTCCACAAACCGGACCATGGTACACAAATTTAACGTATATGTCCTAACAATNGGTCTCTTTTAACGCCACACCGAGGCCCAACCATTTCATGGATCTTCCATCCACAGCTGGGTCTTCCTTCACGTTTACACTATTCTCAGGGTATAACTAAACCGAGCGCTATTCGTAAATCATGTCATTCGAGATTATTCGCGCTCTCCACTAACGGCGCGCAAGGTTNACGTTAGNGACAATGTCGCAATGCTAAGATCAGACCACTTGCATATGGCCAAGATCCACGAAGCACCCCAGCATTCATGACGAATAATATCGCCTTACAGTTGATATTTCCGGTTACTGGAGCGAGGGGTACATTCCTTTTGATTTGCCTCGAAAGAATAAATAACTGCAAAATAAATCCCTATAAAATTATGCTGGGTGCATGNGTTGAGTGTGCGTTTATTTTATCTCAGTTCCCTTAGATCGATAGGACTCTAGTTNTTTGGTCAGGAAGTAGTCGTTTCGCGCNAGTTTCGTTATGTAGCAACCATATGGCAGGCAACATCGTTATCTCATGTTCCGTCCCAAACCAGCTAAACTGCCGCACATCCGATCTCAAAGCCCACCTCGCACACAAATAATTCTTGATAATTTCGCAGTATGCGGCTTTGATCATACTAGTTTGTACGTCAGCACTTCTGAAGATCAGCTGATATTTAGGCAAAGGAACCCATCTCCAATACAACAGAGAATTCGAAGATCGCGCACCCAATCTAAGCGTGATAATTAAACCCCGACTCGCACTTCATTGATACTGACGCCCATTTTCTCATTTTAATTTGGGGTCGGTGAGATTTACCGTTGCCTGATCAGTGATCCAATTTTATGATATAAGCCAGCTTGGACCCGGTGCAGTACCAGTCTGATCCGGCCCGGGCCATACAGGTATTACACGACCTTGATCTAACACTCGCACCCGTTCCCTTTAACGTAGATATAGACCGCCCATTTTTTGTGTACAACGCAAGCTTCATAACATTCAATCCACAAATACGATGCTGTCTAATATCATATCAATAGCGCAATCCTTAGTGGGAATAGCGAAATAACATGGCTTATCAAAGTTATAAATAACAACGGGCTAGCTCGAGTATAACTGCGGGAAACTAGTGTATAGTCGTCTCCGCGTGGCATGAATATAGTGTAAGATTTAATGTACAATTACATGCCGCGAATGTTCGAAATCAGCCCTCATCGGGCGGATCTGATCACGTATGGTGATATCGGGTAATATGCAGAATATGCAAGTACAAGCACCAATATTGTTGAAAATATCCATCCCTTTGCAAACGCTGATCGGGGAATGCAGCGCTATACGACGTTGCATTAGATCAGCTTCTAAGCAGCACAAATTCGTGATTTTATTTGATTCGTTTGAACGGGTATCCTTTGTCGATAAGGTCACACGCTGATCTTGTTCCTGCTTCACTCATACTTGAATATTCGTATCATTATATCTGACTGTATGTCTTGATAGTGATGAGTACATTGCCGGTGTTAAGACGTCACATCAGTGTTTTACCGCGATAGGCCTATGTCAGTCGCATGTTTCGGTTCCAAGTGCATTCTCGTGCATGTAAGTTGATCTGTCTTGTGTAGTAATCCGTAATATGTCACCATATCGGCGCAGTGGAATCAAAGTTACTTGTGTCCATATATTTCAATATGTTTTGGCATATCAGATAGGAGATCACGAAATAGCACGATGTAAGGAAGTCATTTTGCCAACGGGTATGCCCGAGGATATTTAATTATATTTAGGGGCCCTACCTTTTCCAACACATCTCACTCGATCAGCTTTACCTGTAAATGTGATTACGTGAGTATAGACAGGATTAAAATTGATAGCAATATACGCAATTCCTGATGATATTGGCTGTTTTGATCCTAAGTTATAGAAATTTTTCGGCGCTTGGCGCGTTTAGTTGGAACGCCCACTAAACGAAGACCAGACATAGGTGATTAGTAGCGGTGAAAAGCGTGTAGCCTGAGGTGAGTCTGGCTGGCAAAGTCCCCCAGAAGTTCTGTTTATCACTCTCTGGGGGCTGGTTGCGCACTGCTGTCCAAGGGCCAGCGCAGTGAGTTGGCGTATTTGCGCAGGCTCATGAAAAATTTTAGGGAACATTGGTGACGAGCCTTTGGCCGGCTAGGTATTCTATTATAATCGCATCTCTTTGGTGTCGAGTTTACCATACGGCAACGGTTATGAAATTCGACTCCTTATAACTTCCTGAATTTGCCTCGCACGTCAACAAGCTTTTAACGGATATTCATTCTATCGGGCCAGATTTAAAAATGTTGCCGCAGTTCGCTGATTATATCCGCGGCGTCGAGTTCATATTTCGATTCAATCAAAATGGCCGACGAATTATTCTCCTGGCAATTTATGGTTGTTTCTAGCAATTATCCTTGTTACACGTACACTACATTAATACCCTCAAGTTCAGATTACTCTACACTACATTTCCACCATTTTCTTTACGCTTACACGTCAATTTTTGGTGGGGTCAAATTCATCTGTTCCATATAAGTTCAAATAAACTTCTATAAATTATATGCTTCGTCATAATGCACTTCTTTTACAACCATTCTCTCGAATTTCATACAGTGTTCACCGTGTAGAGTAGGGTTCTTAGTATACTTGTACCAAAGTTGGTGCAAGAATGGACATTGGACATTTTCAACTTGATGTTGATTAATGGAGCAAAATTTGATATTTGATGCAATTATACATCGAATCCAGCGACAAGATTATTAATCGTTGTAACCAAACGCAGCTTGTTTATGTTGGCCCAGAGAATTTCGCTAGCAAGTCCATATTGATAGAATATGGTCACAGTAAGATAATATTTTAAGCTATTTTACATGAACTTTACAACATTTGATTTGATATGTCCGGTAAAACATTTGTTATTCTGCTTTCGAATAAGACCTAAATTGCTTGTTTTAATGTTAACTGTGTTTGTCAAAGGCTGTAAAGGTAATTTCTTTTCCATGTTAGATGTTTGTTTGTTTGTGGTGTTCATGGTGGTGGTTCGACTACACTGGTCATTTTACACCAGGCCGGTTCTTCTTGTTATTATTCCGTATATTCCCGATTACCAGTGAACTCGGCACTTTATGAATTCGACCGCACAAACTCGGCACTTGGTGAATTCGGCCGTGGTAGATCTCGTAGCGGTACCAGTCGCCATGATTGGTTACTGGACTGTTTGCTGGTGAACTTGGCACTTTGAGTGGTTGTCAATGTTGTACGGGAGTCAGGGCATGCGTAGATCACACAGTCACGGCGTGATTAGATCACAGATTGCGTAACCGCGGGGGAAATAACGCGACACTCTTCACTTGGTGAACTCGGCCCTTGGAGGAATTGGCACTAGAACACCTTCGCATTAGAAATGCATTTAAATGAATGAACAGTATCAAAAAGGAAATTTAAACGTGTCGTGGCTCGCGGTGGATCTCGTAATCTTGGGATCCTTCAACTCTGTTATCGAGACACCCTACCCCAGAGTGGAATCGTCTCTCCAAAGGCAAAAAATAGTTTATTTTGATGTGATCATGCGAAACATTTGTTGATGAGGAACACTGGCTTGTGATCGATAAACGAAGAAGCGCCGCTTGATGTTCCACAGCTCCGATCTCACATACAACGACAAGATCCATCTTCTCAAAACTTGCACGACACAGGCCCGTCACTCGCGCCATCGATTCCAAGCAGACCGCGCGTGGTCGGTATATGAGCGCTGCGTCATTTCCTGCGGCTATGCAATCCGTGATCTAATCACGCCGTGACTGCGTGATCTACGGATGCCCTGACATCCTTACAAGATTGACGAATCACTTGATAATACTATTATTAGTTTAATAATTCATATTAATAGCCGAATTCACCAAGTGCCGAGTTCATCGGCAACCATCTGCCAACTTATAGCACGGCCCACTCCTAGGCTTTTTAAGACATGGCTATGCGGATCAGATGGCGAGGAGGAGCCTAGATAAACGGCCAACACTTCGGTAGGAATTATGGAGTCGACGTGTCAGGCTCGAACCCGCAATTCATTGGTGTTTAGCTATAATGGAATGTACCACTACGTTACCTCGCCATACCTTGTAAAATGGGACGGTAGCATTTGGCATTTCGTGTGGCAATTGACTTTTGTGTGGAAAATTGTGTTCGTTTTAGAACTTATCCGAAACTTTTATTCCGCCATAGATTGTATATGATAAAACGATATCAGAATTGATACTAGAAGAATTCCAAAGCCACTCACCACAAAGGAGGATTTAAAGAAGTTTGATGACATATTGAATGAAAGCAAAAGCCTTTGCAAGATATGTGGTATGTTGAATCTGTTGTGTTATTTTTAAATACTTTGTTGTGCCGATAGCAGACGGTATATATATGTGTATATATGTGGAAACTATCAAGGTGTTATGTTTATTATTTTTAGTAATTCAGTCAGTCAAAGTGGACGATCGTATTGCTTGGATTATATTTAGGCTTATTTTAGCATCTTTGAGATGCAACTCTGAGCGTGGACGGTCATGAACAGTCAACTAATTCTGTTCCTATATTGACATATCAGACATTTGCACTCGTACCGTTGGCGGCGACAATATTGGTCAGTCTGCAAGAAGCATCATGAAGAAGGTTGCCAGTCTGATGTAATTATAGCAGAGTCGGAAAGAATGGGAAATACACTTTCATCAACCTCCATTTGAACAAGATCACATATAGTAAGAGACATTCATGATATGCTGCAAATGTGACTGTGTTCTTTGTCTAGTCACCCCACTCATGTAACTATTGAGACTTCATGCCAGGGTTGTAACCAAGTCAATTCTCATTTTAATGTCTTGCTGGTTATCTTGCTGTCAATTCTAATAATTTGCTAATGTCTATACCAGTGCAGCCACTCAAATGTTTTGTTCTCTGTACACAGTATTGTTAGGTCTTCAGCTTTCCAGGCAGAGTATCATTCCACTTGCTAGACTTGGGGGTATATATCTCTCCAACTAGCTGCCAAATAACTGATTCATTTGGATTGTTGAATTGATCATTTTTGACAGAATGTGAAGAAATTTTAGTCAAGAATTCTTTTTGTGTTAGTGGCTGTTTTCAAAGATTGCTGAAGTAGTCATCGTTGATCTTGATAATCTAGTAGAAGTGGCGATTGAAGTCAGTTGTCTAGTCATATAATAATAAAAACTTGAAAACTTGAGTGGAAATAGTCCAGAATCAAATCCATTTTAGTAAGTATGGGTGAAAAAATGTAGGAGTCATTCGTTACTCGCTACCTCTGCCATTTTCGCAGTACCAATGTCTTAGCTATTAATCGTCATTTTCATTTTAATTCTGCAGGGTGTTGAAAAGAAAAGGCCGCATGGTTATTTATCCAGCTCATCAGAAGATGAAACCTGATGATATGGACTGTTTTCAGTTTCTTTCTTCGGGCATTCGTTCGTTTGTTCGTTTCATTTTTTACAACGGCATTATTGCCAATTCGTTTAAAATTAAATTATCACTAATGTGATTAATATGTAGTAGATATTGTGGTGTGTGTACGCAGCCGTGATCAGGTTATGCCCAGTGGTAGAAAACAGGTTATTATATCAGGATCTTCTTCTAATGTAGGATCTACATTCTACTCACCATGTTTAAAGGCTGTAGCATCTGCATAATATTTACATTATTGAAGGACATGGAAAAGACGTTGAATTGAGTCGACACAAAATCCCCCTTTCTATGACCTGCCGAGATCTAATATCTACTATATCGGCTCGGCTTTTCTACATCTTTGGTCTGTACTGTGTTTACTGGGTACAGACAGTAAAGCTGAATAGTGACTTCAAATCAATTTCATAAGTCTACCTAGGAAACGACGGCATTCATAGCACATGACCAAAATCGACGACATTTCCAATCAGCATTGCCAAAGCAATATTTACTACGAAGTCGATGGGTTGACATGGAAACCTTCCACGGATCACTACATTTTGCGTCATTTTGACGCAATTGCGTCCTACATCCTGGATTTGTAGATCTACTAACTTCGCACGAACATCCAATGTTTTGGCGTGCGGATCATCTACTTCTAAATCGGGAGATCTTGGAACTCGCAGATTAAGCGAAAATCCAGGATGTTTTTACTCTGCTTTTTGGCCTCCACCCTTAAAGGATTAGAGTTACAACAGAGAACCTAAAATACTTACGATAATTTGTTACACCCGAAAACCAATTCTCTGATGTCTTCATTATTGTTATAACCTTTTAAGCAATCGTAGGGGTTTTGTAACAAACGGATTACGTATTATCTCGCTACCGGAACACTACCTTGTCAACGATCTCTACACCTGTACTGCCACATTGCCGCCAATCGCGGCGGTAACCAACTCACAGATTTTGACAACAAAAGTAATCA
>ATSW01005329.1:0-12078 GCA_000444245.1 Botryllus schlosseri
GTGCTTTCAGAATTCCCGCCGGTAGCAGACTCCTTGACCACCTAATCAGCAAGCTGCTGCTGTCGTGATCATTAAAGCGTAGCCGATTAACCCTGGTTATGTGATTACTAGTCTTCTCGCCGTTCTATGGTCGGTGGCACACCCATTCTTGGGCAGCTACTTTTAAACGCTTTGATCGAAACATTAACGGCTTTCCTGTGAGCTTCTTTCAGGCTCATTGTTGTTTTTTATCAATATAATCTATAGAATGAGACACTATCACGGATCATTTTTGAGATTTTTCAAATTTTGGACAACCCTATTGCACAGTTGTTCACAATAATGCTGCATTGGCAACTGGTTTACACAAGCACAATGCACATTCATATTATCTAACAGCGCCCATTTTGCAAGTGCGCAGATTTGCGATCTGATGGTGCATCGGCGGCCCCGAATGGAAATGTTGCTACTAATGTTGCATACAATTATCGGATCGTAATATTTCACTAATGCATCATCATCATGCCTTTGTGGTCAGCTTTTCGAGTCGCAGCAGATTTTGAATCGCGTCAAGTCATTTCAAAAATTTTCGAGTAAACACCCCAGGTCGAGTCACCGAACTAATTTTCAAAGTGAATCTACTTCGCTAATACATTATTTACAGTTCAGATTAGGTTATCACTAGGGCAAGTTTTTGCAACTTTTTTTACAGCTTCTGGAAGCTTCGTAAATACTCATAATGTATGTAGTATGGTGTTTTAATCTGTTTGGAGGAGTTTTATGTTGCAACTTTTGTCTATATTTTTCATGCAACTTTCTCTGCAACTTTTATCAAGTATTGCGCAAAATATGCTGTAAAACTATAATAAAGACTAAATTAATGGATTTCAAGCTAAAGCTAATTTCAAATATGTAATATAAATTTCCTTTCTGCTNCCCTTNAAATTNACAATTGCTTTTTCAGAAACTTNGCAAAGCACACNTGAAGGTTGAAAGATTTTGGTCGACTGAAGGCGCGGTGTTCNGCTTTNCTCANAAACTGCAATCCGCTAAGGCCAGAATGATACAGAGGATGGTATACGCAATGAAGACAAGACCTGGTGGTGATTATAGTATCACTGGCCCAGACGTCGGAAATGCCCTGTGTGACTTTCTCAATAAACAATGCTCTTGCTTAACCAGATGTGTTTGTGCTGTTTCATTTTATTCATGAGAGAAACAATAACTTAATGCACACTTGCACAGTTCCGCCTTTTCACCTTTTTCATCAGTATCCTCCATCTAGACCTGCGAAAAGATCAAATTAAGTTACACTTGCCTAACCTTGTATAACAAAGGAATGACTTGGTTGTAACAAGAAAATGAAGGCATAGGTGAAAACCAAATTATGGTTTGGATGATGTACGATGGCTTACCAGCCCGTTGGTACAATTTGAATTTTTGGTTAGTGAGTCAGAGCTAAGGACATCATTCTCTGCTGTGCTGCCACTATCAAAGCAGATGTTACTAAATCCCCTTTTCAGAAGGCGTATATGACGGTGACTAACCTACACACAGCATATCCGTGGTTAGAAACTTGCCTTTGATGTAGCAAATTTGGTAAGGGTTAAGATCACCTGCCAAATTAGTGTTGAAGTGCTAACGTTTTCAGGCAACTCACCCAATGCTGCATCATTTGGAGATGGTGTTCTACCTTTTAAGCCGTGCTCTGTTTACAAAACCACAGAAAAAAGAAGCTGACTAGTAGTCAGTGACTGCGTATTGTGAGCATACAGAATATAAATCCAAGAATAATGCATTACCAAGAAGATCAAAATGCCGCAGGTATCTGACCTCGAAATACAAGCAGCCTGAATGAACAGCGCGTTACGGTAACTAAAAGTTTGATTGACAGCGTTTCGGGAACCCAGCTGCGCCATTCGTGTTCATACTCAGTCGGTCCCGTAAAAATCTCCGAAAATAAGCGCGTTCTTACCGCCCCGAATCACCAGTGTTATGTTCACATAGAGGGGTTCCGGTAAACATTTTCGAGAAATGTTATTCCCGGAACCCCGGTATGAAAAGGGCCTTAAAAAGCCGTAAAAGGCTATATCTGTACCTGGCTTGTCCAACGGCATATTCACATCACGCGTTCATGGTATGCATATGCACAGATCGTGTGTATGTATGTCCTGAGTCGGTGTATATGGCGTAAAAGAAAACATCAAGGACCAGCGCAGCTATATATTTCGGCCGAAAGAGTGAACGAGACCTAAAGGTTTGAAAGCCAGAGTCATATAACATGCGGGCGTGCTAATCCAGTTTATTGGTAATAAGTATAGGGCTGGACATATTGATTCGAGTACTCGAATCTGAATCGAGTATAAATTGTGGTGATTCGAGTCGAGTAGAGTAGTAAAAAATGATTTTTTCGAGTACTGGAATTATACGCTCCTCGCAACTGGAAGTTAATTTATCAACGAGGATTATAGTTTCGACAGTAATTTCACTGTTGAAGCCTTATAACTAGAGCAATTTTTTTTTACCTAAAAAACGGAAGATTTTGACCTAAAAAATCTAAATTTTGACCTTTTTTGACCTAAAAAAACTGAAATTTGACCAAATTTTGACCTCACGTATGCAAATTAGGTGTTTTCGCATATAATGTTAAAATTGTACTACTTATCTTCATTTCTGGTTAGAACTGTCTGTCCTTACAAAGTATATTGGCCTGAAAAAAACGTTCAAAAACTGACAGATTTTTACATGAAAAACTAGTATTTTAACGAAATCTGGCCCTATGAAGAATTCCAGTAGTTACATTACGTATTCTGGTGGAAATAATTAAAATTTGTTGTAGTACAACGAAAGATCCTTTCCTACATTCTCGGGTAGAAAGTGTCTGTCCTTACTACGTAGCTTGCCAAGAACGGAGAAAGAACGTTCAACAGCAGCATTTGTTGGCTGACAACACTCAAGTTGTGTGCACACTGCTGGTGACAAACCGTGTTGCTTCATTTTGACAATGTTGTCTATATCACAATTTTTCAGCTTGCGCTTCTTGATATAAGAACCATGCAATGTCCAAGCAGTCTTGCTTCAGCTAGGATATTGCGGTACGTTGACCATAAAACCATGTCACTATTTGTTTCATTTGACCATTTATGATTCACAATGAGCAGACGATGGTCCGTTTACAACGGTAGGCATATGAAGTAGGCTACAAGCTGTAAAATATCAAATGATAAGTTCACCGACAGCGCAAAATCTAAGATACAAACGAAATGCAGAGGTCAAAAAATGTTTTACTTTGTAAACAATTTTGACAAATTTTGACCTAACGCTACAATTTTGACCTAATTTTGACTTTTTTTGACATGTCAAAAAAAAATTGCCGTAATGATGAGTCATATAGTAATCGCGAGCACTGATTGACTTGTCTTTCGAATTAGGGATTTGGAAACGCCTCACGTAGCAATTTGAAACACGTACCCGTATAATGCGTAATGTCACAATGGCAACAAAGAAGGTTTGACCTAAACTATATCGAACTAGTGATTTCTTGTAAATTTAAATGTTACTCATACTTTGCCACATTGCATTTATTTTGAACCTGGATTACGCATGCGAGGTACGTAGGCAGCGTAATCGTGGCATATTAATGAACAGGCTTCAAAGTAAATGAATTTACTGTTTCGTTGATACAGCCTAGGCTATATGGTCTTAGTCCACGCATCAACATTCAAAAAGCAGGTTTAATGTTATGAATTTTAGCAACCATTCGCGGGCCGCACAGAATGGCTTCGCGGGCCGCATTTGGCCCGCGGGCCGCACTTTGCCCAGGCCTGATATAAACCGTATTCATGCTGATGAGAATCTATTCATAGAAATATTCTCGAAGCTGGAAGCATTTTATTTCCAATTTTTTTTGCCTCTCGCTGCGGTCAATGCTTGATATTGTCAAAACACAAATTTGCGCTGCAGTATTTTATGTTCCAGGTGCAGATGTGCGTCATCAACCAACCACAACGCCACGGACCTTCAATGATGGACGGGGATATTTCGAAATCTGATGGTCTCAAAAGCTAGAACTGTCACTGACACCTAGCGCATTTGCTGGATATGAAAGGGTCATGGTGACCCCGGAGATCTTTCATTTTCACCGGGTTCAAACTTTGTTCTCTATGGTGGTCACATCCACCAAGCCGCTCACTCCCAGTTGTGTCCCTAGCAAATGGCGGACAAATTGCCAATATATCTGCTAAATTTTTCAATATACAATACCGCACACGACTGCTGAATGCTATTTGTTGTTTATTGAACAGATAGGAAATGAGAGGATTATCGATCTAAAGCAGTGAATGAGACTTGTGTATACGTAGCCACTACGTAATATTGTATCCTCCCTTTGTTGTAGACAAGGTAGAGGATTTGTTACTGTACGCGTCGTCATTGAACCGTCATACATGTAATGACGTTTCTTATAGACCCTGCGATCAAATTTGCAATTAATGAGTTCCAATAGTTCTATAAAACATGCAAGGAAAATTTCAAAACAAAGGGCCCCTAAAGTTGGTGAGAAGACATGCCACACACCACAACTGATTCGCAGTACCAAAAAGAGTGAGTGGAAGGGGACGGCTGAAAAGCTGATTTTCTTTAACTCTCCGAATAGCACGTTCTACGTGGACTCTCAGCGAGGCAATTTCCTGCGTTCGATGAACCTATCCTTCTGAAAATCGTCCTTCGGTATTTATAGGTGGCATGTTCAATCCAATGTTTCGGTCCTGCAAAAGTTTTTCAATATTAAATCCTTTGTCAGCCATCACCGAATCACCGGGTTCAAGTAGATCAAATAGGCCAGACCGTTTACATATCTCCTTGTCTGAAATGCTTCCAGAATAAAGCGAACTAACAAAAATGACAGGGCCATGTGGCGCAATACCAATCAAGCATTTACAAGTTACATAGTTCTTATAGTAAGAAAAATGTTCACTCTGAAGAAGCAAGGATGATGGTACCTGCACTCGTACTTCACAGCAGTCTATTATAACACGTGTGCTACCATAATTTCCGAATCTGAAGGACTGGGGCATATGTTCTCTAATTTTCTCTCTACTCGCCCAAATCGGCAAGCTGCCAAGAGTAAAATATAAAAAATTTGCCCAAGTTATCGATAACCTGCTAACAGATGCAGTGGACAAGTTGAATCGAACACCAAGGTCTTTCACTCCAAAGCCTTGGCNAATCCGACAAAGAAATAAAAACAGTTCGTCTTGCAATGGCAGAGTTCTTGAATTNGCCTTTGCATTGAAATTCATCAGCTTACCACTTCTGACATCATCTTTAACAGCTGACCAAAGTGGAACAGTTGCAGCTGTTGATGAGATTATGTCAAAAAACTTCAAAAACACACTATAACTTGAAAATCCAGAATAATAACGAAACATATCATCGGANGCCTTGAATCGTTCAATACCAAATGTGCACAAACTTAGCTTTTCCAGTTCTTCACTTAAATCCACAATTCTTTCCTTTGCTTTGGACAACTTTTCGAAGAGGGGCAAATCTTCTTCACAGTACGTGTGATCCGGCAATGGCTGTTGTAGATATGGAATCTGATGGTCGACGGTACTTGGACCAGGAATTTCTTCTGGAGTGTGATGTCCACTACAAATACATTTAGATGCATTAATAACATGCATGTGACAGAAATGAAAACATTCATAGTTACGGTATCTATACGATCAACTAAAAATGGCAGTTATTGAGCTCGGGATTTTGCTGCACTTATCATAATAACCAGAAATACTTTTACGCGATTCCAGAATGGCCAAGCACACATTGCATCTTTTTTCTGATAATGAGTTGTGCAAGTAATATTTTTGGCTGCACTAAACTCTACATATTGCTAGCAAGGCAGTATTATGTAGTGATAGGTTACTCTCCCTTCCACCCCATTGATATATGTGCCGAGTTCGTGAAATAGTTTTGAATAATATTGGAATCTCTCACACATAAAAGACCTATCTACTGTGTACCGGTCATTGTTAAGAAATGAAAGTAATTTGTAGCACAATATCATGTCAGTATACATCTGACTCTTACACATCGGATGCCTGTGCAACACCCTTCTTGATGGTGGTGTTGACTTCGTCCACTTGAATATCCCAGGAACAGCTCCGATCTTCAAATAGTGACGTCCTCCAGACTTTAGTCTATAATCCTCGTCATTAAAATGCTGCCCACAAACACGTGTATTTCCAGTTATCTACAGAAAAGTCAATAGCAACATTATCACGATAGAACAGGAGAGAGTATAATCGGATTGAAACAATTCAGGTNATTTACTCACTTTGAAATTCGGCCCGATTTCACGTCTAATTCTTTGTATCCATTTCTTCCTAATTTCTTCTTTCACGGGAAACCTATGAAAAGATAAATTAATGGTCTTTCTCGAGTCATTGTTGCATTTTGGAACACAACAATGATAATGTGATCTTCCTGTCACAGTCCACGATCCCGCATCTGCATTCATGTCTGTTATCTCTCACAGGCAATAACGTATAGTAATAGATTGTTTATCGTAAAAGTTCTTTGCAAGAAATCAACCTGTCCATATTAAACATAAAACTGTATTACAGGAATAAAATCACTAATATAAATTACGTAAATATATCCGTTATGACCAGCCATTTTACACATANATTAAATCTTAGAAGTCAAGCTGATATGCCATGATGTTCTTGNCTTCNGGTGAGTTGTCACANACCAGTACCGAAAAACTTCGTAAAACGGCNGAAATCGGCTGTTTTTCGCTNANAAAAAGATTCCATGCTAATAANAANCATGCTATTTATCTTAATTTAGCATCGATACCCTGAACTGCATCATATCGACAACCCACNGAGATAAATNGCGAAANCAACTCCAAAACTGCCATCTGCGCGCACGAAGCAAGATTCTCCGACCGCCATCCCTTGACCATAACGGCGGCGCTCGTGAGCAAAAATGAAAATCGTCCATTGGTCCACTAATCGGACCATATCACCCGTAACCAATGACGTCAAAGGCGAGCGCGTCAGCACAAATATGAATGAGATGAGTGTGTGCCCTGACTGTAAATATCAAATCCTGGCATTCCTAACTACAGCGATCCCTTTCTACCGATAGAATTCATCCACTACGTAGGCTATACACCGTAAATAACACATTTTGAAGGAATCGAATTTATTCGAAAAATATTGGTAACATCCGGGAGTTTTGCCGTACCCTCACATTTTATGACAGTTAGATATCGTCATTCTATTTTGATGGATGTAAACATAATACGTATAATGAGCAGTGAGCACGGAGCAGGCTGGGTATTGGTATATACAAAATACATATTCTGCAGCTGATAACTTGCCGACGAACTTGTGTCAGCTCAGCCTACGTAAAGTATTTGGAATATGTCACTTCTTCACGTGAATGTGCTTTCGATGCTACTTCGTTTATTAAAAAAATGGAATCATTTCTTTCTCCTAAACTTCATTTCCGTATATTTCATGTACAAGCGTCGACTCGTTGGTTCATGATACCATATGACACCCGGCCAGTCGTTGACTATATCATATTTCCCATTGAGATTTGACCACTGACAATCGTTGTACCACCATCCTCCCATTCTAATTACGGCACAATGCCTGCTAGCCGATCGATCATGGTCTGCGTCTCTCGTGGAAAATCGTTGGTTATTATGTCGACCTAGCGGATTGGGAGGATGCGCAAAGGAATCCGTGGCGTTCCCCGAATAGCCGCTGACATGCAGTCTGTAGTCGTCCGACTCTGGTCCAACGTAGAAGGTGCTGATAGTAGATAAAAGTAGTTGACAAAGTCGATTTGGAACTTATGTTGATATTACTATGGGATTGAATATCATATTCTTATTGAAATGAATCCGAATATTTTCGGCTGACACTCGTCAGGGGCAATGACTCGAATATTCGTATCTGAAACCGGTATTAAGTTAATCGACTAGTGTCGAGTAGATGGAAATGATGTTTGCGAGTGTGAAAGATAAAAGCTCGCTATACCCGCCATGATGTAATTTATTAGTGGGAATTGTAGTTTCGATAGAACTCCCACTGTGGCAGTCTTGAACATCGCTATGTCGTATCCCAACATAAGAAACATACCGAAAAATCTACGCACTTCAGCGGAAATGCTCTTTTTGTGAAGTAGTAATCACGTCACAGCAACGTCACGAAGTGCAATGCCATAGGCATGGTCGGACGCTAAATCAACCTTAATGTTATGTCAAACTGATAACGCGCAACCCTAGGTGCATTTAGCTCAATAAGCATACAGATAGCAAATTTCATTCGCTTTTAATTTGCTTTAAAAACGGCACAGGCCTATATAATTCTATAACCGATAGACATTGTCACATTGTCGAATAGGAACATAATATACTTTTATCAATGAACATGTGAACATACATGGGACTAGTAGCCTACTATCGTATTTTGATCGGTGGGAATGCCGATCATTTTGTACGCATAGCCACTGCTGAACTTCGATATTGCAGAAGCAGTCGGTTTTATATCGGGTGAAATCACTCTTCAACACCATTGTCAAAGCGGTTTTTCTTCGTGATATCTGTTGGCACCAAACCCCGAACTACTGCCATCTCCGGCTAAGCAAATTTGTGTCATCACGATGGCAGATGCATTGTGGGTAGTAAGCTGGACGTTTTAGTACATGCGCTTATGGCAAAGCGTCCAGTGATTAAATATATTTGATTCGTGATCGGTTTGTAGTATTTTATACGAATGGAGCTTTGACTGAATAATTATAGTAACATTCAGGATTTTTTTTAGACCAATATCTCGTGTTCCTATTTGTGTTATCTATGTAGTTCGACATGTCGAAGATATCTCGTTCAACTGTGAGTGAATGGCAGAATAAGCAGAGCAAAACTATCCTTGAATCAGTTTCTATTTTAAATATCGCCTGCCATCACAATCAATGTGCAGATAAGCCACAGTAGTAATGAATAGGCCATGGTGAAGTGTCATTATACCAGAACATTTTGTCACAGGTATATGAAAAACGGTATGACCAGAGCAGACTATACCAGCAGTCCCAGCACCATATCAGTTCATCAGTATCTGTAATAGCATGTCCAGCTAGCTCACTGCTGGTATTATTTTGGGCAGTTCAGCCAATAATTAGCTTAGTACTCAACATTTGCCTTAAATTGATGTGCAGGCAGGAGGTAGTACTAGAAAAGAAAGGTATAATTAACGGCCTATGGGTTTTATGGGTCTTTTTCTGATGCCAGATGCCCCACAATACTGTTCAAATCGCAAATTCTGTAGTCGAGTTCATTATAGCTCTGTGTGTGCGAGACGTTCGATTTGTTTAAACAAATGTTTCTCTAGGTTTACCTTTAGCTTTGGTTTTAAAAGGTTACCTAATATTCCATCCTTCTGGGGTACAGAGTAACATATATAATTGAATCAAACAAGATAATTTCACTTATTTTCCTGCTACTTTTATCATCGTTCATAACAAAGGATGGTGAAATTAGTGCACTTTGCTTTATAAAATTGCTTCCGAACTGGTACAATGTTCCGTACAATGCAGCTTTTCTACCAATGAATCCCTGAAAGAAAGATGGATAGAATGTATTAGAAGAAAAGACTGGGTGCCAGCAGGATCGTCGGTCATCTGCTCTGATCATTTTCCAGAAAGTGCCATTTACTGTGTTGGTAGGAGAATTCGGTTGAGGAAGAATGCCGTGCCGACAAGATTTCTGAACTTTCCAAAATATAGAAGGCCAAAGGTACGGTAGACAGTCACAATATATATATAAAGTTTGAGTTCCAATTACTATACCTTCAGTTTAGCCTTAGTTCTGGTAAAATTCACAACTTTTAGGTTTCCAACAACCGACAAGTGAGACCTGCAGCAGTTGAAGATAAGAAACGGCATTATAAAGCATGAACCGTTGAAGTAGTTCTTCGCTACTGTGCGCACTGCGCATACCTCTCCTCAAAAATTCATTCAATAGCAACGCTGTAGAGTGGCAAAAATTAAAAAGAGGTTGCCTGCAGTCAGAATGAGGATATGCAGTCTGAAATGGATGAGGTCATTGTATCTCTTGGAAAAAACAATTTGATTGGCGATTTGTGTGGAGAGGTACTGTCACAAGAATTCAGTGGTCTATCAAGTGAGCTCTTGCAACATATGAAGATACAAGCTGGTAGAAGAGAAGTCAAATACTCTAAAGAACTGCAATCATTTGCAATGACGCTTCAGTATTATTCAGCTAAGGCATACAATTTTGTGCGTCAGAATTTTCAACTTGCTCTTCTCCATCCGAGTGTGATAAGACGCTGGTATCGGAAACTTCCCGCTGAGCCTGACTTTACTAGTATTACTAGTACCTGAAGTACATCTTTTCATTATATCTTGTGATGTATTGATCCGATAACAATAATACTGATAATAATCTCCTACCGTGCACAGATTGCTGAAACAAACATATAGCCGCAATTTCAGTGAGCATTAGGCAATTCTAGCTTCATCTGAATAAAGACCCATGCATTTCCTGTTTCGCTCATTCAATAATCTCATTTGATCACTTCTGCAGAAATCGCTACCCCATATTGCTGCACATAGCTGACATGCCCTTAGTTTCACTTTCTGGGATTTATTTAAATACGCTGAAACAATGGATACGTAGAATAACCGTAAGATGGTATTCAATTGATTGCAGCATGCCTTTTGATATGTCACATGATGCTGAATTTTCTCCATCAGCAATATTCACGGCCACCACCTAGCTGGCAGTTACAGCATAACGCTGTAAGAATATTTTGAATCCAGGCTAGGGTAATTCCGAGGCAGTCTCCGGTAATAACTTCAAGCTGGCAATCGTAGATGCTCTTACTTCCTATAGATAGCCTACTTATATCTGAAAGATAGCTGAACTGGCATTATCCAATCCAATCGTTTGACAGCTTGGTTATTTCTCTACAGGTAAAATAGACCCGTTTGTTGCTATCCAACATTTGTAATAAAAGCAAATTGCAATGTGTATTGTATCATCGAATTCACGGTGACCTGAAACTGAACGTAAGGAGTGAGAAGACAGCATCAGAATAGTACCTCAGGGTATCATATCCAAGTCGAATTGTCAATGTCATGGCAATTTCCTTATCAAAGTAATTGTGGAAAAGGCACTCAGCGAACATCGAAATTTCTTAACAGAAGTACATTTATTTAGCTGGATACAGTAAAGCAATCTACATCAGGGATATAACTGCAAATAAATTCATACGATGACTACACAGATAACACGGATATAAACACGAGATATTGGGATGAAACAAATCATGAATATTACTATAATTGCTCATTCAAAGCTTCATTCGTCTAAAAGACTACAAACCCGTTATGAATCAAATATATTTAAACACTATGCAAACATAAGCGCCTGTACTAAATCGTCCAGCTTACTACCCACAATGCAACTGACCATGATGATCACGCAAATATCGCGAGTAGAGCGATCCAGTGTTTAAATCTTTGGCGTATGCCAAAATCAACTATTCCTGGTAATCGGCAATCGAACCCAAGAAACCCTCGTTTGTAAAACCAGACGTGCCGCACTGAGCTTCTACGACCGTCAATGCAATGATAATTTAAAATGATGCATAGGGCAATTTTTTGTTGCAGTTTAATCCGTGGAAAGTTGCATTTATTTTTGAAAAAAGTTGCAGGAGTTACATTTTGACCACATTTTGCTCGGTTGACTGAAAAAAAAAGGTCAACTTTCCGGCTTAGCTCCCGAAATACCCGTAAAAGCGTTACTGCGGTGCTGATTTACGGTGTTTCAGTCGCATCTGGCCGTGTATTTCACCAAAATCGAAAATACTTTCATGAAAAATCGAAAAAGTTGCAAAATGTTGCAAAAAGTTGCATGAAAAAAATGGACAAAAGGTACAAAACGTTGCACTATAAGATTCCTTCAAACAGCTTAAAACAGCATTCTACATATCTTACGAGTATTTAGGAAGCTGCCGGAAGCTGTGAAAAAAAGTTGCAAAAGTTGTAAAAACTTGCCCTAAT
>ATSW01005332.1:0-10080 GCA_000444245.1 Botryllus schlosseri
TACAAGCGGTCTGCCTTGCCAGCCCGCTCAGAGATGTGTATAAGAGACAGGCTATGGGCGGATGAAAGACGAGAGTGACCGATGATGAAAGAGAGCGATCGTGGACGTCGTCGAAACATTACAAAACAAAGGCCTGATGGACTGAAAATACTGATAATAATGTCGTGGCGCAAATGACCGTCTAGGGCAGTGTAGGCGATAAGCGCTACCGTGTTTGTGTGAATAGAAAAAATAAATAAAAAATCTACTCACAGGATGGTATCGAATATTGATTGAAACAATGCAAACAGGACATTAAAAACTCAAAGATCAAACCCGACCCTTATCTGAAGAAATCATGGCAACTTGGACTTAGTTTTAACTATTGATTCGAGGTGGAAGAGGGTAAGGCTATCATATTCTTAGTAAAAAGTAGTGATCCGACTCCGGCCGTACCAGAAAAGGTACTGATCCGGCTCCGAACCGGCTCCGGGCCAAATTTAGAAAATCACGCCGGATATCCAATCCGACTATAGCCTATACCAGTGCTTTTCAACCTGTGTGACGGTTCGCACTTGTGCGAATGAAAAATAATGCAGTGCGAATGACGAAGGTGGTGCGAATAGTGCGAATGAAAATCCGGTTCAAGTGCGAATGACGAAGGTGGTGCGAATGGTGCGAATCAAAATCCGGATCAAGTGCGAATGAAAATAGTGATAAATTGTCAACTTTTCTGACGTGGAATAATTCAAATGAACCTAATAGGAAATTTAAGATCAGTGCAACATTTGTAGTTGCGACGCAATTGTATAACTTAATACGACGCACCTCTGATCGTATAGCTGTCACAAGCTGTAGTGAATTAATATTCCCGCACTGTAATTATTACGTAATCAAAAGCCTGGTTTGGAAGCTGGTGTAGTGGCAGTATAGTGATCTCTACAAACTTTATAGTGGCAGACATACAGTATATCAGCCCGTCTGAGCCTGCAACAGGCTGAAAAAATGACGTCAAAGTGACTTTCTGCTTTCGCTAAACAATCATCATATTTTCGTAATAACTGTTCGATTAGCGCGAGGCACGAGGATAGTGGTAAATACCATCATTACAGACTCATATTTGCAAGTTACTGTAACGAAAATTTTCACCCCTTCAAGGGTTAATAAAGTTTGGACCGCAAAGGGTATAATTTTGGGTCAACACGGTGCCAGAGCTATCTGTTAATATGTATGTAATATTTATTGAATTTATTGCAAAAAATCCTGCGTTTTTACATATCCAAGATCACTGTGTTGGGTACTGTAGCCAATAAGCGAGACACGCATTAAATACGGATTCATCATGAGAATTCATGATAAGATTGGTTCGACTGTTTTTTCTGGAAAACGTGGTCGAAGACCGTTGGGATGAACTAGCGTGTAGGGGTGTGAAACGAGTGAGTTCAGGCCTATGAAACTCATTCATTTCGAGGCCAACCGCTTTTGCGTCGGGGCACATATAAAGACGTAAAGTTTTGGCAAACAAACCGATGATAAATTGCGGTGCCAAAAAATTAAGCGCCGACAAAATTTCGGTATAAAAATGACCGATGCTGGATGGCCAAACATTTCGAGATGGATTGGATATGCTCCGTTGTCGGCACGGAATAGTAATGTTCTTGCATCTGAGTAGACAGTTTAGTACAACTGCGATACGCAGAGGAATTTAATTCGCCCTAGTTTGAAATTGCGTGCGTCAGACATGTTTTGTAGAGCTGTGATGGTAGAATTGCGGTGTGCGCGTTCTGTATGTCATACATGCCCGTAAAATCGTAGCATACATCTGTAATATTAAAAATAAATTCCTTTTCGTGGGTGAGACTCGGGTCGCGAGATGCCACAAAAACTCAGATTTTGGTGGTAGTCTAAAAGCTGCTTTACCGTCATAAACTGTCATGCATTCTCAAGTCAAATTGAGCTAAAGGGTAGAACACACAGCATCGTGGGTTATTTGCTATTCTCATAAACTTGCAAGACAGAAGTTGGAGCAACGTATCATAATGTAGCGAGCTCTAATGTGCCTACTCTCCTCGATCGTTTGCACCTCGTGTTCCAAAGACACAATGCAAAATCCTCAACACAAACATGTGAGTTTTTCATCCTTTCGACAAACTGAAGCCTCGCNNGACCTTTGTGTCANCTCTCANAAACGATTTNTGCCAGCAAGCANTTTTCACTCGCGAAAAATACGCTATATTTTGGATAGGAGTGCAGAACAGATTTTAAGACCTGGCCATTCAATCACTAGTACACGTTGTTGTACAAATTCACAACAACATTGTGTAGCCGAGAAGGNTTTCAGTGAAATAATTGAAAGCAATNTGAGCGAAAAAAGTTGCCTNTTTAATGAGACACTTANGATAGCTTGAGCTACATAGTNGCCAATTTGCTGCACATCTGAACAAAANGTTGGTAAGTNGGCCTATCTTCATCTTCTTTTTGTATAACAATTTTCGATTAGTTTCTGCGAATGAAATTTATTTTACAAAAAAAGTGCGAACGGAGCTCAAAAAGGTTGAAAAGCACTGGCCTATACTAAAGAGGTGGCGGGATAGCGTACTGGTATAATACGCAGTTGCAACACCAACGGGTTGTGGGTTCGAGTCCGACCGAGGTCGCCTCCATAATTCCTACTTAAGTGTCGGTCTATAGTGTTTATCTATAGGCTCCTCCTCGCCATCTCATCCGCCTAGGCGGTGACTTACAAAAAGCCTAGAAGTGGGCCGTGCTAGTGGTGCTATAAGTCGGCAGATATACGGAATCAAAAATAAGGAGTATCGGCCTGGCGTGAATGACCATAGTAGTCGACAAACGCCATGAATACGACAAACAACAGTAACAGACTACACAAAACAAAAAATAAATAGATGATTCAGGAGTTCACCGTAGCCTGTTCCGGCGCCTTCGAGAATAGCGTGTAATCTATACCGGAATTGTTCACTACTGACGTGTGGTATGCATAAAGATCATTAAAATGGCCCAACTTGGAAAATGAGGTTGTTCCCGCAGAAGTTTTGTTGATCACGCTATACGGCCGTAAACCAAACTTTACGCTGATTGGTCGAGAGACAGTGGCCATNGANACGGCGCAGCAACGGANNACGCTGCANTTACCTAAGCCTAGTTGGCACTACGATGTATTCCNATAGCCGTGTAGANTGNATAAAAANGACAAGATTANAGTTAANTGTNTATTTCTTCNTCAATAATAAAATTAGGAAAGGANATNAAATATTTNGTAACGNATACTAAAATATAATGCCNAAATACTGCTGTGTTTATNAATGCAGTGCCACCAATGGCAATGAACTGGGGAANNACAGATTTTTCCATTCANTTCCTTCCAACGCAAAGGTNAGGAAGGCTTGGGAATGCAGAGTAAGAAGGNANGACTTATTCAAGCCTACTTCCACAAGCTTCATTTNCTCCTCATCGCCGACCTCACTGCAGTTGCANTGACTTAAAAAGCCCAGAAATCACAGTGAGGCGAGCTACAAGTCGGCAGCTAAAGANCCGATGAATCGCGAGCCGATGCATGAGAGAGTGGAAAGAATGTCAAAGACAAGAATAAATGCATTGATCAGTTCAAATACTGTAATGTCGTGGAGCACAAAGTCTTAACAGGCTAAAAGCACCACTGTTGTGTACAATTAAAATAATAATAATAATTTGCTCCTACCACTTTTGCAAGGAAGATTTTGCTGCTAGTGCATTATAGATAGGCCTACACCAATGCAGTCACGTCCAAAGAGAGGTGCGATTCCCAGTCGCAATCTCCGTGGTGACGCAGAAGATTATGCGCATTGCAAAGAGGCGGACCCTGAACTCCATGCCGTGTCAACTGTCTTCCTCCAATGTTGTGGATGCTGCACATGCAAATCTTACATTGTCATCTGGTGATCCTGATCTAGAATCGCCATCATGTAGCCTTGAAATGGAATCTTCAAATCCATCACCTGAATCTTAGGGTTAGAAGCCAACGAAGTCAGTCATATGCAGATTAACTACCTAAGCCCACAGGACATCAGAACAGAGAGGATGTGCAGAATGGGGTAAATACCAGAGGTGGTCAAAGTAGTCACCCTCGCTACTCAAGTAGAAGTAGAAGTAACGCCAAAATTTCTACTCAAGTAGAAGTAGAAGTGGCGGTTGACCAGTAAGTAAGTAAGTAGGTATTCTACGCCTATTTTAGCCTAAACAACTGAAAACTGTCAAGTAGAAGTAGAAGTAGTATAAAATCAAAATACTTAATAAGTAGTGCGAGCCGACAAAATCTACTTCAAGTACTTCAAAAAGTAGTAGTACTTCGTTACTGACCACCTCTGGTAAATACATAGGGCTATTCGACTCACAAGTAGCAATTTTGGTAGGGTTTTGGACTGCTTTGAGGGGAACAAGACAGCAGGTACTCCATATGCAACATCTCTTTTCAAATCACTTCAATGACAGTACAGTATGAACAGGTATTTAATATTGTGGGGATTATTGCACGAAGAAAGGGCCATTCAAGACTACTAATCATCACTCATGTGAATGTAGCAAAGATTGGTCATGTTCTTTTTCCATATGGATATCTGGGTGCTTCACATGATAGAGTGATTCTAGCTGCAGACCTCATCTGCACTGGTGTGCTTGAGGTATCGTAACAGCACATGCGATGAGTTCATAAAATTTGAATTTGGGCAGAAATCACAGAAAAAGAGTTTTTATTTGACTGCTGCTAGATAATTACAAGTAAATCACTCTTATTGGCATCAAATTCAGGCCCAAATGTATGCCACAAATAGTCCTGCCTTCTTATACTCTGCCTTCCCAAGCCTTTCTGTCCTTTGCGTTGGAAGAAAATGAATGGAAAGATCTGTTCTTCCCCAGTTCATTGCCATTGGTGACACTGCATTCATAAATACAGTAGTATTTCGGCATTATATTTCAGTATATGTTATTAAATATTTTATTTCCTTTCCTAATTTTATTATTGATGAAGAAATAAACATTTAACTGTAATCTTGTCGTTTTTATACAGTCTACACGGCTATAGGAATACATCGTAGTGCCGACTACAGGTTGAGGTAAATGCAGCGTTCTCCGTTGCTGCGCCGTATCCATGGCCATTGTCTCTCGACCAATCAGCGTAAAGTTTGGTTTACAGCCGTATAAGATACTGCGATTTAGCTGAAACCAATTACTTGACGACTTGCAATTGACGGCGGTAGCAGTAGTTGCAAGCAGAACATGACATGTGGTTTAGCTTATGCTAAGTCACGCCACGTATTAACAGAGTAATTTAAAAGTTTAAATAAATTGATAATTTTGTGTTATTGAAATCCAGTTCATGTATTAATTGTTAAAAACTTAAACTTATTAAAAACAATAATTTTGGAATAATTTGGTGCATCAGCGTACTTAACTCNTATTATTTGGCTTCAGCATTACTTGAAACATTTTCTCTGTTTCGGAAAACAATTTGGGGCCATTGCTGGTTTAATTGTCCATCAAATTGTGGTCGCTTCTTTAAAGTGCTGCCGAACACTGCTGTATAGTAATTGAAATGCGGCCGTGAATAGCAAAAAGGTTTAACGCCCCTGGTCCACTACAATTTACCAACACTCTACTTAATACAATTTAAATGGGAGACCAGAAAGATTCTTCACAATAGAGGTGAATAACATTCCTGTTCACTCGCCTCATTAAATGTAAAATGATAACGGTTGTTTTGGTTCTCACGACAGACTTGAATAGTAAAGCCGAAAGTCGATCTCAAGTATATATTCTAACAATGTATATCCTTCGTTGGCCAACTCATCTGATTGAATACGGCCGGGTGACATTCTAATTGACATTTAAATATCCCATGACCCGGTGATACGGGATTGGGCCAAGGAAGAAAAATAACCGGGACTCTAATAACCAAGACAGACGTTCTCATTGATAGAGCGAGATTTCACACTTCTAAAAATCCTTTTCATGTGGACCTTCATCCGTACTTTGATCGGCCATGTGCAAAAGTATTCCAGACCCAAATGAAAGTCGCCAGAAATTTTTAATGTCAGAATACTGCAAATATTAAATCGAAATACCTGATATTAATAACGCCATCAATTTGGAAATTACACGCCCGTTGAAACTGATCGACAGTGACGCAGGATACGTATTTGCACAGGGCTACCAAATCCACTCGGTGGACAGGTATTATTCTATTTCCTGAGCCTCTCTTGAATTGCCTGTAAATAAGGTTGCGATGTTCGGAAACAGCAATTGAACATGACTTCTCATTCTGTATTCGATTATTTCGACAGGATCTCGGATTGGATGTGGCAATACGACGAGGGCTGAGTCATAGTAGTAAGAATGACTTGGAAAGTTCAGATATGTATCTACAAGGAAAATAATACCAGTCATCAAAAATAATTTTGCATTTTCGTCATTGGTTCTTCATCATCATTTTATTGTGCTTTGTTACCAGAGATATGTCGTTTCTGTGAATATTGGGATCCTCGTGCTACTATATGTTTGGTTGCTGCGATATGTTACGATACTCCAGCTCCGGGAAGAAATTAGCAAAAGTATATTTCTCGTTCTCCGCCAATTAGTAGACTCTTACCATACTTAGCGCCAGTGACGTGCGGTGAGGTTCGTAATTGGCGAGGCACTGACCCAAATTTACAGACCCAAAATGGTAGCTGATATAGGCAGCGACTTGTTTCTCATCACATGCAGGATACGTAAGAAGCTACTGTACATATCTACAATTAATGGTAGGTATGGATGAAATATATAGGGATGGTGTGAACCTCTGAAAGGTTCAGGTTCGTGTGAACGCGAACCATTTTGAAAGGTTCAGTGTGAACGTGAACGTGAACCTCGTGACGTCATAATGCTAATTCCAACTCTACATTTCAGTGAAGTGATATATATATCAATGCGCACACGATACCTAGCGGCGAATCGGGCCNNATCATGNCTAGCCATAGTGTCCTATATGGTGTCGACACAAGNAAATCTCACGCNTCAGTGAAATTGATTCACGTCACAATTTCCATTTGGCTACAGGCAATTTGACGGTCATTTTTGNCCNGCTTGNCGANCATTAAATTTGGTAAAACGGGTNTCNATCGAAAGCTGACTNTGCACTGATNACGAAAATATAAATTTTATTCCGCTCGTGGCCCTGGAACNCCCACAATCAGCCTCGAATTTTTCATTGTTATGGAGATNGGCATTGGGACGCAACAATGCTGTCTAGCGAAACGAGAGAGTAGCTCAAGAGAAAAAGAGCCAGACAGCATTGTTGCGTCCCAATGCCAATCTCCATAACAATGAAAAATTCGAGGCTGATTGTGGGGGTTCCAGGGNCGCGAGCGGAATAAAATTTATATTTTCGTAATCAGTGCAGAGTCAGCTTTCGATTGATATCCGTTTTACCAAATTTAATGCTCGGCAAGNCGGTCAAAAATGACNGTCAAATTGCCNGTAGNCAAATGGAAATTGTGACGTGTTACAATTTCACTGAGGCNTGAGANTTGCTTGTGTCGACACCATATAGGACACTATNGNTGCCACAATGCTGAAGTACATACTGACTTTTTAAACGTCGCCGAATGTATGAACTGGAGCAATCAAATGCTATGATACTCCCGTGAAATCAATATCTTTCGTCTTTCGACGAGGATTTGCAATGGAATATAAGCTTACGCCTTAACGGTCTAGGCCGCACCGGGCAATGTATTTGGCGTCTCAAGTGTTGCTATATTGATATTGAGAAGAGAGTAAAGCGGCTTTTACCCCATTAACAAGTTATGCAGCAGTAGCCAACACCCCAATCGCACGGATTTGTTTTTTATGATACATAAAACAGGAATGAAATGAAATTGAGATGGATCCTGTACGATTGCTAGATTTTTTACATCATACAACGATATCAATTTCATTGATTGGTTGAATAAGCATCATTCGCTGACTACCTACATGTAGCGTATTTCGCTTTTGATGTCGTGTGATTGCGGATCAAGCTCACAGCAGAGAGTCACTAAATATTCACAAACAGAAAGCTGGATATTTCGAGCAACTTTCGTAACAAAGCAGGTAAAATTTTTGAGATTGCCAAGGTGCATGCTCGTTTAGTGTTGATTTTTATGCTGCCAGCGCCAAGCATAGAGTGGGCCGCAGTTTAAATGCAATAAATTTGAATCAAAGTTGTTATAATGACGTGAAAATTGTAATATATGAAAAAGGTTCACAGAGCAGAACCTACCAAGGTTCGTTTGTGAACGTGAACCTCTAAATTTCCAAGGTTCACACGCAGAACGCGAACGTGAACCTCACGTTCACACCATCCCTAATAACAGCTACATAACTAAGGAGATGCGATTGATTTGCTCTACAGTCCGATCGCGAAGTCGATAGGGCATTGTATCACTGCGGTGCGATAGTCGGATTGTTAGCCAACTATGAGTTTAAATTCATCTGTGTCACGCCTGGTTAGTGTTTCTCTATGTCGTCATTGTACGTAACACAGCCGAATTTCACATTCCTTGTAGGTTTTGAGGGGTTCCAGTGCTCTGACGTTCAAGATATTTTGATTTTCGGGATCAGTGCGATGTTGCATTCGATTGGTGCCATAGTTGTCATAAATCCCGGCTTTTCATGATGGATCGCGCTATCACAGGTGATGCTTATCCCGTCTGTAGCTCACCTGTGCCTCAACTTTCATTTCGCGTTATATTCTTGAAAAATAGATTTGCTAATTCGTACTTTAGGGTGTAAAAATGTTTAAATTCAAGTCATTTTCGAATGGAAAATAGCCATAACTATTGGTTTATAGCAAAATCCTTGAAGATTTCCCAATTTTTATTCAAGTCTCGTGGCTACAGGTGAGATTCAAGTACTCTAATCACTGTGCCCTAGTTATTCCTAGGCCAAATATATGCTACTGGTCTATGGGGTCAACATATATATGATACATCAATACCGTACCTATCTGAGAAATGCTTCCGAAAACTCGGGATGACGAGTGTTCTGTTCAGCTTGATCGCCACGAAAACACTTTCCATAAATCCCACAAGCTGATTGTTCGGTCCCCATATCAGAGCAGGTATTATAAATGCTGTGCGGTTAAGCTTTATTTCTGGGTCGGGATATAGAAGCGGTGGCACGTAGCTCTGTTCAGGCGCTTTTTGCGTTTGGGCCTCCACCTTGTCATCCTCATAAACGGTGACGTTCAATTTGAGAATGTTCCATTGCAGCTCGCAACCCTGGAACTTTGTCTCGTTTGATGACCTGGTGGTAAACTGGATTGTGGCATCAGAGCGCTTGAGTTGTTGTGTTGCACTTTGTTGTTTCGTTTCGACTGCCCTGTTATATGATCTTGTACTATTTTAAACGGTATATAATTTTCTCAAGACTCCATACTTGAACTTTCCCGCTCTAATTAGGTATTCCCGGCCGATCCATAGCGTTGTTAACGACAAGACACTAATGCCAACGCCGAGTACTTTCATGATATCTTGTATAAACATCATCAGTTTTCACATTCTATGCATTAGTAGAAAAGCATATGTCATTATATTTATCACAGACACATAAAACAATATTCCACGGTGGAGGCTTTTTTACATCGCTCCGACCTGCTACCTGCAAGTGCTGAAGCCCACAACTTTCGGACGGCGATCAATATGCGATGCTTGAAGTCCCTTACAATGATAGCGAAATCAACTGCGATGTGCGATTGTGCGACGGGCTACTAGCGCCACCATCCGGGTAGAGTCGTGGTTCTCAACAGTTTTGACCTCGAGTAACCCTCTCAAAGTGAAAAATAGTTCGCGGCACCATATCACTTGGAGTATTCTGAGAGCAAGATTTGGGACGTTAATGTCTAAAAAAATAGGAAAATGCCGGAACACACGATGGACGATGCACGATCTTGCATTTACATTATAGTCATGCGTCGGGATCAGCGATGCCGCTATCGCCCGACCGGCGATTTCATTTCCGCACCATCGATCAGTGGTCACCAACCTTTTCTCAAGCAAGAGCTATTTCTTGGGTACTGATTGAAGCGGCGGG
>KE605439.1:1575-13380 GCA_000444245.1 Botryllus schlosseri
CTAGCAAATATGCATGTGCATTGTGCATGTGTAAACATACGTATAGCCTCAAATCCTTCTGAAACATTCACATTTTTTTCAGAACCAAGCTACATGGAATCGCAGTCAACATGCGTGACAAAGATGAGTGATCTGCCACCTGGTATGTAGCTTATACTCATTTGAATTTCAAGTCGAGTTGATATTTTAAAATATACAATCTTGCAGTTTCGGAGAGTTTGGCAAACTTTTGCTCCACTGCCCCAACCATTGTTATGTAATAATTTCCCACTTTGTACTTAGTTTTCTAGTGAAGTGTATCTGCGAACGACAGAGTTGGAAATGGTGTTTGACTGCTCGAAAGATTGCTGATTACCAGTGCAATGCACATAGTTACAATCCTGTAACAATTGATATAAGATGGTATACAATGGAGCCTGACCGATTATATCGGTTTGCCGATAATATAGACTCGATATCACTCTTTAAAAGAATTATTGGTATCGGCAATTGGAAATGAATATATATGGGCAGTTTTCGTGAGGTCGCAGCATGGTGATAGGAAATCTATAAACTATAATCTTTGACCACTAGACTGAGAATATTGATATATTTCACATATATTACACTTTACAGGTGTCCTGATGCAGCCTTTCTGGTTTATTTCCAAGTATAGCATTGACTCAAAGCTGTTCAAATAGATGCCCTGAAGTTTTTCAAATGCGCGTTTTAAGGTATTCCACACAATTTGAATATAGGCTATAGTGGTTATCGGTGAAGGAGTTAGACATTGGTTTTGTCGGTATCGGCCCAAAACTACAATATCAGTCGGGCTCTAGTATACAAATACAATACAATGAAAACTACCAATTCTGCACTTTGTGATCAGCTGGTTGCGGAATACAAGTTTTTAATGACTAGAGACTGACCGAGTATTGATATCAGCCATTAGAGGAAAAAATATCAGCCAACAAGGCAAGAAGAATTTCCAAGATTTCTTTGTGATTGGCTTCCTAATACAAGTTTTAGTTTAATCATAGGTTACTACCTCATCGCAGAGTTAATATGAACTTCTTTTAATTCAGAAAAACAATGAGCTGAGAATTAAACTGATGGTGTCCAAGATTGAGGAGCTCAAAGAAAGAAAAGACATGAGAGACGAAGAAAGATATTTCAGAAAGCAAGAATTCGAAATGCGTATTGAAGAACATGCGATAAAAATGGAAAAATATAGATTAGAACTTGGACAATTGAGGAATTAGTGACATCTGTAATGCAATATTTCTTTGTTCAATTATTTCATTGTGCCTTCCTGTCAAGTTATGTAAATAGCCGAATACGCATTTTCTGAAAAGCAACGTTTCGTCATAATATTTCATTGTGCCTGCCTGCCAAGTGTTCCTAGCCTTATAGGCAATGTTCTCTCTAATTTTCGACGAGTTTGCGCACACTCAGCAACTCACTACGCAGACCCTTGGACAACAGTGCGTAAACGTCTGTAAAAAGAGTCATCACTTCGAATTTTTTCGTGCGCAACTTGGGATTTTCTGTGCGCAGAGATCATGTCAGCAATGCGCATTTACGCACGTGAGTAGCTTAGAGGGAACATTGGTTATAGGTATTATCGACGGTGCACATTTTTTGAAATGCAACANNTCTTTATAATATTTCATTGTGCCTGCCTGCCCAAGTGTTCCTCGCCTTATAGGTATTGTCGACGGTGCAAATATTTCGGTACATTTTTTNAATTNATATTTGTCAATTTGAATACAAATAATGGGACACCTGCTCTTNGTTTATTATCTACAGTGCAATTGTAGTTNAATCTTTCATTCCACGAAGTCATGCACATTTCATTCTCTTTATTATTTTTACACCANCACGGTTTACTGTGTTCGTTAAAATTTTAAAATAAACATAATTAGTAGAAATATGTGTTGATCTTATTTTCCAAGATAGGCTATTGCGTCAGTGTATCCAACTTCAGATGTTATATCNGTAGCTTCCTCGGGAGTAACTGCAATATCAGGAACTGGCTCATTGGTTTTNGTAGCAAAATTGTGCAAACATATNGTNGCAATGATTGCCNGGANGGTGTTTTCGNTTTGCATTCGCATAGGATTTAGCAACATCTGGAAACNCTGTTTNAGAACGCNAAAGCANTGCTNGATCAGCANGCATGTCTTTGANTGCATATAGCTGTATTTTTTTTTCTTGTGCAGCCTGTGGATTTGTTAATGGAGTCATCGGGTACATTTTTAGAGCATANAGCCTCTGTCTCCCAGCAAAATCCCATTGTATTTTTTCTGGCCGAGCTNGTATNTTNATCTGGANTTTGAAAAAGTTCTTGAGTCATGACTCATGAGTACTCCCTGGCCATCTCACAACAGCATTAGTCACTACCGGTATTCTCTTGGCATTGNAGTNCATTTGACAGTTCNAAGAAAAATATCCTTTNCTGCAACGATAANNTTTTCTGGTACAGAGCCACCTGGGGACTTTATTNGGATATGGGTACCATCAATGCAACCGATGACATTTGGAACTCCACCTATGTCAAAGAAATCACTCTTTGTTNGTAACGAATCATCCAATCGTGGGATAAATNTTCTCTNTTCTCTGATAATGCCNGAGAAATGCAGTGGATGNTTCGGCGTGCAGTTATCCGGCTTNCACCAATCAAGTCAGCATCTGTTTGTTAAAAATGAACGTAGCAAAAAATCGGAGAGCACAGAGTAATTGCATCATGGGGTGCAAAGCTTGGCACCGTACATCTAACCATGGGCTGTCTTCAATCATGTCCAATAGAATTACCGTAGCTCCCTTGGAAAATCTGTAGCGGTCAACGAATTCTTTTTCCGGGTATTTTACAAATGAGTCCGATATGTCTGCCAAGTAATGCATGGGCACAACAATTGTATTCTCGTCGTCCGAACTGGAACTGCCATCTACTACCATCTGTCCAAAATATCCATACTACAGACAGTAATAACAACAGTACCAGTTTGCAATGCCGTCTTTAGAACTTATAACTGTGAATAAACTACAGAGTAATATGCATCAAAGCTGCAAAGTGGCTTCAAATCAATTTCATGAGTCTACCTAGGAAACGACGGCATTCATAGGACATGACCAAAATCGACGACATTTCCAATAAGCATTGCCAAAGCAATATTTACTACGAAGTCGATGGGTTGACATGGCAACCTTCCACGGATCACTACATTTTGCGTCATTTTGACGCAAAAGCGTCCTACATCCTGGATTTGTAGATCTACTAACTTCGCACGAACATCCAATGTTTTGGCGTGCGGATCATCTACTTCTAAATCGGGAGATCTTGGAACTCGCTGATTAAGCGAAAATCCAGGATGTTTTTACTCAGCTTTTTGGCCTCCACCCTTAAGGAAGTTTACGGTCAACATAAGGGCAATCCTCTTCAGCTAAGGTTTTCTCCGTGAAGATCTTTTGGCACACTTCTCGGAGTCCCATATTGTCCGGAACTTCATATGTCTTTGTGCATCGTGGTGTGGTAAGGGCCGATGCCGAAATGCCTATTTTTATTTACCATAATTATGCGTATATTTCCGAGGGGGAGTCGTCCAAACATGATGTGTAATTTATGTTCATTCACCGAAATGATTTAGGGCACCCTTCGGGTTCACCCCACCCAACGATTGGGGGTTTGGATTGCTTCAGTATCGGTCCTGGTAATAGGTCATAGTCCAGTGGGTGTCGAGACTTTAGTAATTGGGACATTTCGTGCTTTAATCGCGCTCGAGGACCACTCGACTATAATAAACCGTATAAAAATTGTATGTGGTACATTCAGGTTCAAATCAAGGTTGTTATAACAACAATCGGGTACGGTCCCATACCCCGGGGTTCGGACCATCCCGAATTCACATCTGCGATTGGCAATACGGGGAAATTAATGGTATTGGATTTTGTTTTAGTGGTTTGTGTGACTAAGTAAGTCAACTGATAAGGTGATGCATATATCTGCTCCCATTGAACTTAGTACTGTACCCAGTCATCAATTTTATCGTGAATGTATTCTAAACAAAGTAACTCATATTATATAACGTTCATGTGAGGTTGTGGACCACAGCACTAGATTGTATCATCCTTTATGATGCGATGAAGAAATATTCTGAGAATTAAATTTTGTAGCTCTCAAATACAAGTAGGCCTATATTTAGTTATTCATTTCGTGCTCAAAGCTTCAAAACATATTTTATGTAGGCCTACTAGTAGGGTTGCATTTAAAACAAGCGGTGTTTTGAAACACTTTGTCTAAAACATGTTTTAAACAAACAATGTTTTAAAAAAAGGCCTTTATAACAAAAATTATGTTCAAGGGGATCTCACTCTCAAAAGTGATATACGGTACCTCCTTCTTCGATTTCCACACGCGGTGCAGTGCAGGATATTATACGTCGTTCGAAACATTTTGTTGCGAATAATCCTAGCAAACCTGACGGCAGTGTTTTAACGGGAAATTGGCGATCTAAAACTACGCTAAATTATTTTTACATGAATTATAATAACCCACTATATTTATGAAAACATATGTAGCAAACATTGTCGCGTAGCGCGACCGAAATTTCCGGGATTTGACGTGTTTTGTGGAATGTTAATTTTCTCTGAATACTGATTAAGGATATGTCCTACTACTACATCATCTACTGCGAAGCTATTTTTCTTCAGCGCCACCCATATCGGCCCCCTGATCTCAGCGCTCTCCATATCGCCCCCTGAGCGTTTCCGCCCCCTTTCAAAACGCTAGCGCCCCTTCGGCAGCGTTGGAGGCAAGGTTAAGAACCACTGGTCTAGGCAAAACTGCAAGGTGATCGACCGAAACCGCTGAAATGACAATACTCAAAATATCTCAAATATTATCCGTCTGAAATGTAGATTGTATGGCAAGAGTTCATTTGTTTCTTCGACCTTAAATTCCAGATGCCATGCGTGTCATTACGAGAGATACCTTTTTAAAAATAGAAAAACTGAAATGAACGGGTCTATTTGATTGGACTTTCGTTTTCTCTTTAAAGGCAGAGATGATAGATGCATCCATTCCGGAAAAATTGCCAACGGATTTGTTTCTCGGCGTAATAGAAAGTTTTTCCGCATCGGCGAGAGCGTTCGGTACAGATGCAAAAATAACTTCGCGCTGGTGGGCGCCGCAGTGCTAAGATGCCAAGTTAAGGCAAAATGGTCGCATGCTGTACCCGAATGCCGAAGAACGAGTGAGTACTAATCAGTACGGTATGACCTGTCATTTACGAAAATTGTACGATTAAGTAGGCAATGAATCTTATTTAACGGCTAATTTATAGGCTTATGTCTATAAATAATCGTTTAAATCAGTAGCTCCCAAAGTACGTGATCGCTCACCAGAGATTGATTTTAAAAGACACGAGTGAAAAACTAAGGGAGCAATCAGGGCTTAAAACCGACGAAGGGGCGATAGGGCGACTGAACTGTTGGCATGTTCAGTCAATTAATTTCTTTCTTTCAATCTTCTTCGATTCTTTTGCTATTGCCCTTTTTCGACGCAACCTCCATGTATAACTCAATGGATTGCGATTTCGACAGCGATCGACTGTCTAAGTGACAAACGTAGCCTTATCCTCGCCACCCACTATGCCTACGTGGTGTCTCACAAAAGCCTAGAAGGAAAGCAATAAGTGCTAAAAATCTTCGGATCGAGTCACAGACTGAGCCACAGCGACAGTCCATGTAAATTCTGTATATGGTTTGCTAGTTATGAATTCTGATTTATCTCGCACACTGTTGTCTTGTGTCACCAGAACTCTGCAAAGAGGCAAAACCGATGGGAAATGGACAGGTGACTTACGAAAGCGGTGATACCAGCATCGGAAGTACGATATTGTATAGCTGCAAGGAAGGATATTCGTTAACCGGCAACAGGAGACGGACATGTCTGCAACATGGAAGTTGGTCTGGGATGGAACCAATATGCGAGAGTATATACGACCAATCAAGTTTTTTTACGGTCACCTGATATTTCGAGATATTGGTAGTACTGATTTATGGTGCACAATCCGAAATAGTAACAATGTCAAAAATTACTTGTCACCAGCATACAGAGATAGAGATTCGCAAGATATGTAAGAAGTTTTTCACATGTAAGTCGAAAAGGAAAGGTAAATTGCTTTAAACACACAAGAGAAAAATTATAGAATAATTTCCTCGGTCAATGGTCTTTGAGAACTGCCTGAGCTCTATTCTACAACAACAAATGTAAAATGAAGTCACGAATTAATGTAACTTCAAAACTTTGTTACGCTGCCCAAATATCTATAATTTACAGTATCAGGTTTTGTGATGTTCTCAAATCTGAGTTGTAATAACTCGAGTCTCGTTTTTTTGCTGACTCCACTTGATTCGATTCATTTTCTTGAATATGGAAAATGTCTGGATTGATTCGAATTGAGCCAGTTTGACTTTTGAATCGACATGTACTCGAGTCACTCCACGTGACTTGACCATCTGATATGACTCGAGGCTCGGGCGATGGTTGGTTTTCACTCAGGTAGAGTTGTAAAAGAGTTAATTGAAGAGAATCACAATTTGGATTTTGAATCTAGGATTAGTCAGCAGCTTTTAATTGATACCGAAAGACTAAATCAGGGGTGGGCTAACTTTTTATCTCGCGGGCCTTATTCAACATTTAAAGCCATCCGCGGGCCGCACTATATCAAATTTGAATACTAAGCCAAATTCCGGTATTGGTATTTGATTATATAGTGACCGACTACATATAAATAACATATATGTCTTTTCATATTCAAAACAAATCGAACATTGATTTGATAATAGAAGATATGGAATATGATAATAGAAGATGTGGTACCGATGGATCAAAAATGGCAAAATGATGGCCCTCAAATCTTCAACCGAGAATAGTGGATCTTTTGCTGACTCAACACCTTGATACAAGCTGTAACTATCGCGGACATTTACATAGATATCTTCCTTTTCAAAAAATACCAAGAAACGCTTAACATTTGCTGCTCAAACGTATCATCGGTACCCACCAGGTGGCTCGAATGGCGCACGACTGGAGAACCTAGGGCACATAAGCACAAAACTCCAATTTCCCAACTTGTTTTGTTGTGTACTATAATCTAAGCTACAGCATGCCAATGAAGAATGTTTCGTGGCCACCTACAAGAATAAAATAAAGTATATCAACCCGAATGTTGGGATGAAATCACGTTTTGATTTCCAGCGAAGCGTACAAAATTACTGCCACATACATATTACTGGAAAATCGACATTCTGACTTTCAAATATACCTTGTAATAGCGATAAAACACCACAGGTAACTATGATTTACAGCCTCTATATATGCAGGCGCCTTTCTCTTGTTAAGTGATTAGTTGGTCCAACTATTTTGCTCGATTTGGCTATGGTACCATAGGTCCCCCATCCGATAAATATTGTAATTGAATTGAAAATAATCTACTCGAGGATGGTATTTATTCAAAAATATGTGCCGGTATATACCCTGATACAAGACCTATAATTCACATCAAAATTACTGCGGCTTTGTTAGTCTGGAAGGTGATATAGAAAAATGTAGATGTAGATCCAAATTTACTTCGCACCCGCTAAAACGTAAATCATTTGTCACAGACCCCATAACTCTCGCAGGTCGAAGTTTTTTGTTGCCTGTGAAGAAAGATTCTGTCAGCATGCCATTCTAGACAAAGTCGCGTACTGTAATCATGAGATTATCACAGAGAATTGTTCAAGTATTTTTGGTCCCAGTGTCTCATCGGTACCACACCTCCCCTACGCGTTGGAAACATTGACGAGAATTTATAAGCTGTTCGTCCTCATGGTCTAAATTAGAAATGAAGGTCGGTTGTCCCGATTCTTAGAACTGGATGTAAAATTTAGTCTGTTAGCAGCGATTTGTTCATAGATATGCTATACTGATAGTACTTTTGGTTCAAATCCAGGACACACAATGCTGACAACATCATAACCATATGTGACCTTTAAATACGCTCTACGACATATAAATATTATAACTATAAATAGCCTACTTCACATACAAAGAACGAATCTCTCTAACAAACTCGTGAATCGTTTTTTCAAGTACAGCACTAAAAGTGATAATGTCGCTCGGGTTGCCAATCTAAAATCACACTCGTGGTCCAAATTAAGTCATTTACTTTCACTTTCTGTAATGTTTAGCAATTGAAACCTAACAAAATACACGGGCCTCGAGTTCGGGCTATCGCGCCAACAATGGAATACAAAATACTATTTTAAAAATATAACCTATCATGATCGCGTTGAAATATATTAAGAAAATATTTAATCAAGTACCCACAGTAATTTGATTTATAGTACGTATTTTCTCATTTTTTTACAACGTTTCTTGATGCTTTTGCGGGCCGCGCAAAATGGTGCTTGCCCACCTCTGGACTAAATAGTACAAGTATAAAAACGATTTTCAGCATGTTTAGGTGCTACACGTCCCCACTGACCATAATAATATTGCATTGTGTATTCATAACACATACTTATAGTTATTGCATATTGTCCTGCGTATGACTTTATAATGTGACAGGCTGACTTGATGATCTAAGGATCGTATCTTAGACCGCCTTTTCACTGAATTATTTTCCCTTACTTTGAAAATAAACTTCTGTCTGTGTTACTGTTTTCCTGCAGGAATCTGCGCCGCAGACAAGATATACTCGAAATGTGCGCCCAAGTGCCCGGAAACATGCCTAGACGAGTTTGACGTGCCAAAGGTGAATTGTGAACAAGATACCGATTGCCAGCCAGGATGCGTTTGTCCGGAGGGAATGTTGCTGCTCGACAAGGCAGACGATACTTGCATAAAGCGAAGACGGTGTCCACGTAGGATCGCCCTTAGTACCACTTGACTCAAGAGTTGTACAAACTAATGGGTTTTCAAAATGTGCAACTAGAAGTAAAGCTACTCGATGTTCAAAACTAGTAGTAACGATTTTTAAAAATCCACCACTAACTAACTAAAAAACGACTGGCTGGATTCAATACTGAATTGCAAATGCACTAAGAAATATTGGGGATATAATCGGAATTTCAAATATGTGGTTTCGAGTTTGGAATCGGAGGAGTTTCGGCGCAAAAAACCAACCCCCTAGTCATGCACTGGTTAGTAGAGATGACTCTGAGCTGGTAATGGTTGATAGAACATCACACAACAAAACGCCGGTATCACGATTCACGTAAAACGATGAGACGTGTTTTCTAGTTTGTTTTTATAAATGCGCAATTGGAACTAGATAAACTCAGAAAGCAGTAGTTAGTTGGCCGTCAACTAATTAGTAGTTTGTACAAGTTTGCTTGAAACATAATCGAGATTACATAGCATTTATTTTCTTTCACACAGGGAGGAAGATATGCAAAGCGTACGGTGATCCGCACTACATCGTGTTCGAAGGATCAAGCGCGTTTGATTTCATGGGTCTGTGCACGTATATGATGTCAGAAACATTTACTCTCGGTTTGAGCGACAGACGGTGGTTATCGATAGCTGTCGAAAATGAGGCAAGACACAATGTCACTTATGGATCGTGGGTTAAGAATGTGAAGATAATGCTAGACGGCGGTCTGACAGAAATACTGCTCGAAAAGGGTGGCGCAAAGGTATTAAAATCGATGAACATTTTAGTGATCATCACGAACATAGTGGATGTTTTCAGATCAACGGGGAAGATGCGATCGATTCAATAAATGCGCAGTTCCTTTTGCGAACGAGGGGAAATAGCATGCACGTTACAACTGCGTTTGGAGTGACTGTGACGTTTAACTCAAATGCAGTTATCATTCGGATGCCGACAACTTACCGCAATCTGGTACTAATCACTAATGCTATTGGTATACCACGCAGATGAATATCAATTAGTCTATACCAGGAGTGGGCAACCTTTTTGCTATTCACGGCCGCATTTCGATTAGGGGAGATGTGGTGCCGATGGATCAAAATTTCGAAATGATCTCTGGTCCTCAAATCTTCTGCCGATAATAGCAGATCTTTTGCTGTCTCAACACTTCGATACCAGCTCTACCTATCGCGGACATTTACATGAATATCCGCCTTTTCACAAAATATTTATAAACGTTTAAAGTTTGTTGCTCGAACGTGTCATCGGTCCCCACCCGGTGGGTCCAAAGGCACATGACCATGGAACCTATGAGACATACGCTCAAAAACTCAAATTTGTTAGCTTATAGTACACAACAAAACAAGGTAAGCTGCAGCAAGCCAATGAAGAATGTTTCGTCGCGACCTTTAAGAATAAAATAGATTATATCAACTCAAATGTTGTCATAAAGTCATGTTTTGATTTACGCCTATACTTACAAAATTAATGCCACATACATATTATCCGCAAATCGACATTTTGACTTTCAAATACCTCGTAATAGCGATAATACACCACAGGTAACTATGATTAACAGCCTATATATATGTAGGCGAGTTTTTGTTGGTTATTAGTTGGTCTATCTATTTTGCTTAATTTGTCTATGTTACCAAAGGTCCCCCACCCCATAAATATTTTAATTGACTTGAAAATAGTCCACTCGAGGATGGTATTGATTCAAAAAATATGCGCCATTATACACCCTGATAAAAGCCGTACACTTCTCATCAAAAATTATGGCGGTTTTGATACTCTGAAAGGTGATATGGAAAAATGCAAATATCGATCCAAATTTACTTTACACACTCCAAAAACGTAAATCATTCGTCACAGACCCCATAAATCACGCAGGTCGAATTATTTTGCATGCGAGGAAAGATTCTGTCAGCATGCAATTGTAGACAAATTCACGGAGCCTAATCATGGAATTATCATGGAGATTTTTTCAAGTATTTTCGGTCCCAGTGATCTATTGGTACCACATCTCCCCCACTTACGTAGCCTACTGCCGAATTCCAGGACATCGCCGTAACGAAGCAAGTGGAAGCCAAATACCAATGTTAAACTGCCCATGTCTATTTCTGGCGAACTCTAGACTAATGCACTTTTTCATATCGGCGTACTAGGAAATCGCGAGCGGTGATATTATGAATAGTTAGTGGGATCCGTCATGGTTGAGCGAAGTGCCAAAATTCATGAATTAGTTTCGTAATTATTCTTAGTACGTTCACATATTTCTATCAAACACTTTTCCTTTCTCAGCCCATGTGAACATATTCACCGGTGGAGTTGCTGGATGAAGTGTTTTCAAAATATTAGGGCAATTTGTAAATTATGATGTATCTTCGGGTGGGCTGTTATTGGGCTCTTTGTTACATTCTGTTATTTCTTGATCTCCATCAGGATTGTCGGTACAGTGGAAAAAGATTAAAATCGCGCAAACGTACCAAAAACAAATTTCTTTCGGGAGTGGCACACGACTTCCAGTTGGTATTACTCTATGGACAGCATCAATTTACGCTACTGTTCCCATCTGTACTGTGGGGCTCAGATTGCAAAGGACTCTACTATATAAACATCGAATATGGAGTGTAGCATTGACTCGCGCGAGCTCGTACAAAAATCTGAGATTAGTTACAATATCTGACTAAAAAGAGGCTCACGAGGAAAAATATTTTGGGTTTTCATACAACTTTGATGCCGTAAAGAGAAAACGTACTAAGTTATGCGAAGAAAAGTCACAACCCGACAAGCATGTTACTGTGTGCACGGTGCACTTTAGGGGTATGTGGAGTGCACCTGTACGAAAAAGTAGAAGAAAACACAGAATTAAATAGTACAAAAACAGGCTTTCTTAAACTGC
>ATSW01005335.1:0-45331 GCA_000444245.1 Botryllus schlosseri
AATTTTTCGATAATATTAGTATTTTACTAATTTTAGAAATTACCTTGAGTGCCACCCCTGATAAGCAATAGTTTAATAATTACCCACCACTACTTGAACCCAGCAGTCATTATAATTTGATACTACAGTAGTACTTGGATCATTGTGCTGATGGACCAATGCTGATACATTGCACTATATATATGATACAAAACTGCCGATTTGTTCAGGCAGTCGATGCTTAAGCCAAGGGTTCTCAAAGGGTGGGCCACAAGAGCATTTGAGGTGGGCAACAGAGCTATTTGGAAAATTTTAGAAATAATGTAAGTTTAGTAATATTTGTTGTGTTAATCGCTAAAAAATAAATTCATATTGGCTGATTATACGTAGGCTACATTAAGCTTTTCATCCGACTCTGATAAGACGTAGTGGTACGTATGGAGTCAGCATTTAAGTCGAAAATGGGAGGCAGAAACGGCAGCTTTTTCCGCTGGCTATGACTGTGACTATACCTATGGCTAACAGGAACTAATATAATTTCGCGTATATAATACCTGCTGGAAGATAATGCTGAAGTAACCACGTATTCCGGCAGGGTCATAATGTCGTATGCCGTTGAAAGGGTTGTGTAATAAACTCGGAATGAAGTGTAGGTTGATGAATAGATTTACTGTACTTCGGCAGGTCGTATTATTGTAAGTTAAAAATGACCATAATTACAAATTATTAGCAACTTCTGGTGGAGGTATACTGCACCACCGCAACGAATAGTAATGGATTGAGGATTCAACGTAGCGCATTAATATTTGGAGTCTGTTTAAAATGTCATGCCTGTAAATCAATGTACATAATGTAAGAGTCACATGAATGGGTAGTATCACTGAATTGAATATTCTGGCATCGCAACTTCAGTTGGTTCAGTACGTGATATACAATGTAGTACAGCATGCATAATAAGAAAATCTTCCTCCACTCCTCTGTAGTAGGCCTACCCCATTCACCACTGAATTGTTTGAAGCTGGCCCAGAATGATTACACTATTCTCCTAATAGTTGAAGTAAAATCCCAATCACACAGTGTATGCGAGAATTCGATCATTGTGTTTCGCGAAGCGAATGGAGCAGCGGACGATCATAAAACACTTAATATGCATATGATCTACCAGAGCCGTAACTGTCGCACCCAAAAACCACAATTGGGGAGCTAGAATATTTTATTGGTCGTTTGTTGGAAGATATTCATTCAACTTAAAAATTTTCGTCGCACTGCGACTTCACGCCCCGGCGTGTTCATACCTCAATTTCATCAGTAAATATTGAGAAAATATGACTTGAAGATTAGAGGTGGGCCACAGCACATTTTCAACCCGGAAAATGGGCCACGGCCAAGGAAGTGCTGAGAACCCCTGGCCTGCGCGATGTGTAATCCGGTTACATGCAATTACTTTGCATCACACCGCGTACCCCAATAGTCTACTTCAGGGGATCTCAACTTTCCTCGTATAACGGGCCGCATTTCAACAGGAAAAGACGCTGGGGGCCGCAGAACATTATCACCATGTATTTGTGGGCTACTATTAAATTTAGGCTACTATAGCCTATTTACCAGTCTTATACGGCCACTTAGTACATTTTCATGCATTCTAAAGCATCAATGGACAGCGTCCGTAAGTTTGCAGTTTCTATTTGTTTGTGAGAATATCTATCTTCCAGCGGCGCAGGTAAATCCCTTCATGGAGCGTGCATTGCATTCGTTGCCAACTCGGGTTGTGCACCTTCAAACCCTTCCACCAGAGAACCAAACTCTCTGCGCCATGGAGTAAGCGAGCAAGTATAAAAGTACGGTAACTTTTCCGTTCCAGAGGCCATTATCATTTTAAGCTCTCAGTTATATGAGAAGAAGTCAGGCGTTTGGGGTGATTTCTTAGCAAACCATCAACCCTTCTCCTTTCCTTCCATGACTGGAACCCTGCACCAATAGTTACAGAAGTCAGCTTTTCCAAGTTGATGTTTTTCACTTGTCCCCTCCCCAAGTTTGCCCCATCAGCATTTCCTCTGGTGTGTGCGTAGTCGGTAGATTCACCCAATGCTAGAATAAAGTAGTCTACGTGTTTCAGAACATGCAACTGACACTGCTGTTACTCTTCTGGTGACGGTTGAATCAGACAACTGTAGCTTCGGAATTTGTCAGGTGATGTTAGCCTTGCTGCTAAGTTCCAGAAACAGCGAATATTCGCACAGTAGGCTACGTTAAAGTTTTATTGAAGTCACACCTTCTCTAGCAGATTCTTGAGTTTAGCGATATTCCAAGCAATTTTGAACAATTCGTCTGTAACGTTGTTGGCAATTTTAACTATGTCTCGAAATATGGATTGCTGGTCTTGGCATCTAGCTATAGCAACGTTTTCTCTAAGATCACGCGATCTGTATAACTCCGGAAGAAACTACCGTAGTATCATTTTTATGCTTCTACGCTTCGTTACAAGCTTACAACAAATGTTCTACGACAAATATGACACATCGGTCTTCCATAACATTACGGTGCCAGAGTAGCATTGCGTTCATGATGATAGATGTCACGGGCCGCAAAATAAGTGTCTGTGGGCCGCATGCGGCCCGCGGGTTGAGAACCCCTGGTCTATACTTCTTCATCATAACCCCGATTGCATTCCACATCCTGCCAACAGGGCATGGTATGGTATGGTATGGTATGGTATGGAAGTATGGTATGGTATGGAACGAAATATCGGTATGGAATATGGAAGAGGGCAAGTATGGTATGGTATGGAAATTTCCCAAGTATGGTATGGAATGTGTTTTCCATACTTCCATACTTTTCGATACGTTGACAGTTTTGCCAGAACCATGACAATATTCCTACTTTCCATTCGTCAAATTGTTTGCCTACCACATAAAATCGCTCACGGTCTATGTTCACATCTCGTGATTCAGGACTCACCCATCCCGGCCGACATCTATTTGAAGACAACAAACTTTCACGCTTCGCATATGAATGGAAATGATATTATTGATAATTATTCTGATTTAAATATCATAAAAAATGAATGATATTCGACTGCTGTCGCGTTACAATTGCATTTCGATCATCCTAACTTTTACTACGTAAATAACCAACGTAGTTCTAAAATCGTAGACTCTGATAATGTAGAAGTTAGATCAATATTTTTATCAATTTTTTGAACTTGGAAATAATTTTCTGCACTTTGGGAGGATGATCCGCGCAATATCTTTTTGAGAGAACCATCATTGTAATTCAAAAATATGTAGCTTGTCTTGAAGCGACGTTACGATATGCAGGCCTACAACACGTATTGTAACTTCATGAAATCTGGTTATTTCTGATATACTGGACAGGGGACACCTTGATGTTGGCTATTGAAGCTAGCGAGTGTCACCCACAGATTGACGGAGAAAATAATAGACATTTGATTAGCTGTCGCAAAATGATTACAGTGATGTAATATTTATTTAAAGATATATCCCAATGCAGGTGTTCCAACCGATGCGGAATACCCCAATTGTGGGTAATTCAGGGCCTTCTGGTTGGGAATAAACTCACTTGGAAAACAAATTCTTTACATTATTCACTTCTTTTATTAAACGTCTATATGAAATGCCGATCGTATATATCTCCAATATTTATTCGCTCATTTGCAATTCAGCAATTCGTATTATCAGTGCCTCGAATTAGCGAGAATCGATTGGACAGCGGCACGAGATCTCCCTCATATAGGTTGTTATTCATTCGTATGCTAAATAGGGTGGAGTGAAAATGACTTTTTTTTTCAAATCCAAAAAAGGCCTTCCTCAATCCTGACAAATGACCTAAACCTTCAGGAAAAAGTGACTTCAGGGGACGAAAAAATCTACTCAAGTACAAGTAGAAGTACTTCTTCCATGAGCAACCTAAAACTATATTGAAGTAGAAGTAGAATTGACTGACTTTAAAAGTACTCAAGTAAGTAAGTAGTTGTGAAAACGATCCTAATTCGTTCACATGGATTGTAGAAAGGTGCAAATTGAGCTATGCGAAAGGTGACGAGCTTGATTCATACTGATGCATACCAGCAGGTATCCAATTTTCGATATCATAAGGATAAGCACTCGTCCACATCATGGGATGAAAATGATGGTATTGATATGGCAATGCGATACTCATACTCTGTTTACTCAAACAGCACGTTTTAGAAAATATCATGGTATTGCGCACTCTCCCATACGATAAGGCCTGTAGTTTAGTCGAAGAGCAATACGGAGATGGTGTGTTGGATACGGTGTAAACACATTGTGCGATTAGTAAACGTTAATAAAAAATATGGTGGACCGTAAAAATGTTATATTGTGTTGCCAGAAGGAACATCTCTACACGCTGGGAATCGTCCATTAGTGTTGTTTTGTCATTCGGCTGTTTTACTAGACATAACTAACCTCCGTAGTTGTCTATCGTTTTACAGCTGATTTTGTGTGTGCTGTACCGTAACCGTGCGCTGATTGCTAGGGATGGTGTGAACCACAGAAACGTTCAGGTTCGTGTGAAAGCGAACCTTTTTGAAAGGTTGTGTGAGAACGCGAACGCGAACCTCATGACGTTACGTGACGTCTTATTGCTAATTCCAATCCTATCTTTCAGTGAAGTGATAGCCTATATCAATGTACACTTGTACAGTGTACACTTTACATGTACACGATACCTAGCGACGACTCGGGCCACATAATGCCACAATGCTGAGGTACATATTGGCGTTTTAAACGTCGCTAAATGTATCAACTGAGGNAATCAANNNATATAATAATCCCATAAAATCAATATTTTCCGTCGCNNAGCCAACAATTTCGACGACGACTTACCAGGGAATAAAAGCTTACGCCTTAACCCTCTNGTAANCAGACCGGNATACAGACCAAAATTTTACTGCATCCACAAAAATGACGATAAAATGGCATCCATATGGCTTAAATCGACGCCCAATATATTGCCGTAAATCTGAAGTAGCCGCGTAGCGGTCTGACATACTCTTACGGCTCAGACGCCAGAGGGATTAGCGGTGTGCGAGAAAATGTTCTCGATTTCTAGAAAATATAATATAATTTTGTTCTTCTATATCTCATGACGTCATACTTAGGCCCTCTCTTGGTATATGACCACCTGATTGCGTTCCGCATGAATCTCTACGTTCCAACGAGACATTACACGCTACTATAGCGCTTCATAGCCCAGCGCTACGATCTTGGAAATGTAGACATGATAATCAAGAATCACGCGGCCGCCGCCGATGAGTAATCGATTACGTAATCGCGTAATCTCGCGGAAGGCAATTCACTTCCAATTCTACATGACACAGTAACTATTTTATATATCTCCATGCTATTGAAGTGGTATCAACCCCAGTGGCTTGTTATATGTAACTTGCAACTGCATGACGGATTCGTAAGTATTCACATATTGGCTTATTCGACACTGCCCAGTGCCCATATACGCTCAAGAAGTCATTTCATGTGATACATCATTGCTTTATTTCACATCAATTTGAACTGTATTCTACAAGGCTAATGTTCCATGTATGAGCAGCAGTAGTCATAGAAGCCAACAGTAACTTCGTGTGCCATCTAAACAGATATATAACTGCCTCTATATGATGTTGTTATCACAGGCTCTGGTACCAAAATAGCCTAACTCTCACGCTTATTTGTGTAGTGTTAGGGCTGGTGTCGGCTTTGTTATACAATACTAAACCCCATGATAGGGATATTGATAAATATGCCAGGATAATGGCCAACCATATGTACAATTTGCAATTATCTGAAGCAATTGTACATCTGTTTGAAGCCGCAACGAGTCGGATGAACTTACGCAGCCATGATTTTCACGTAATAAGGTATTGCTTTCTTTCACGTCGATTTGAAACATCTCTACGTACTAATCTTCGATATAAGGATTTTCATAGAATAGTATGACCATCAACAAGTCATAGAAGATAACTGTAATTGGTTATATGACGTCTAGAACGGAAGATACAATGGTTTGTATTCCAGGCGTTCATTCACGCGAGCATCATTACAAATTCAATTTTGTGGGAAACGTTTTTGCATGTTCAATCTGCATTTCAAGCAGGATATACATTGATATAATAGGTTGTACAGGGTCCATTTTTACAGTTTAGAAAGTAATGCAGGTCGAGCTCTTAGAATAAATAACGACTCCTCCGTGTTAAACAATCGCGGCCCAGTATACTGGTCCGCCGGTCGTAAAGGGTTAACGGTATAGCCCAGACCGGACAATGCATTCGGCGTCTGAGTATTGATACATTGATATTAGGCAGAGTTTAAAACGGGTTTCTATACTTGCTACCGATTCTACTCCATTAACAAGTAGCAGTAGCCAACACCTCAATCGTACGGATTTGGTTTTAATGATACAGTGAACCTATGNAGTCAAGATTGACCCCGAACACCTGCTAGATTTTTTACATCAGAAAACGATATCAATCTCATTGATTGTTCGAGTAAGCATCATTGCTGACTACGCATTTCGCTCGTGATGTTGTGTGATTGCGGGTCAAGCTCATAGCAGAGAGTCGCAAACGGTAATTAAGCTAGATATTTCGAGCAAACTTTTGTAACAAAGCAAGTAAAACTTTTGAGATTGTCAAGGTGCATGCTCGTTTACTGTAGATTTTTATACTGCCAGCGCCATGAATAGAGTAGGCCGCAGTTGAAATGCAATAAATTTGAACGGAAGATGTCACAATGAAGTGAAAATTGTAGTATATGAAAAAGGTTCACAGTGCAGAACATACCAAGATTCTGTTGTGAACGGGAACCTCTAAATTTCCGAGGCTCACACACAGAACGCGAACGCGAACCTCACGTTCACATCATCCCTACTGAATACTGATTACTGCCGTTCGCGACCCTGTGTACTTGTCATTATTTTGTCACAACGACAAAATTCTTTCTATATTTCGAACTTGGTTAANCTCATNTACTGGCGTTCACTGCTGAAGAGAGCAAGTCGAAAAGCTTCCNGNGGAATAAATTTGGCNATATGAACGTATTGTTTGCTGCAAGCTTTAATTATTTCTGGAAATTGAAGGCATTACTATACACTTGCTNTTATACTTCAACATGTATGTTATCCANANAAAANAACTGATATTAATTAGAAATCAAAATATATGGTACTGGGAATTGNAAGNGAAATCTAAATCTAAAAACGGAACATGTATTTAANGTCTTTAGTCCAGAAAGTTTCGAAGGTTNGTATGCTGAAACAGCTCTAAAACTAAAGAAAAGTCAGAGTCCAGATTATCCAGATTAGGACACGCCATGGACAGCTAGATTACGATATGATAAGTAAATGCTAGATTGCGAAACATCAGTTTTAAACATTGTGATAAGCCATATATACTTTGATGAAATATTAGATATGGCGAAGGGTGACAATGCGGTGTGAACGGAACCACGCCCACCCGCTACCTAAATTATATACAACGGTACTTTCGTGAAATCATACTGGATACTCCGCACTCACTGCGCGCGAATAAAATTCTAGGCTTAACTCAACTTTTATGAAAATTAAATGTCGATACTCCGTGAAAACAGCCCCGAAATTACTAAAGCTATCTTCCTGATTGGAGGATTAAACTACTTCTACTTGACAAACTGAAAATAGCGAGAAGTAAGTAAGTAGATCACAAAAAATATGAAGTAAAAGTAGAAGTAGTGAAATTCAGATCTACTTGAGTAAGTACCAGAAGTAGAGGAAAACTTCTTGAGTACTTCGAAAAAGTAGAAGTACTTCGTTACTGACCACCTCTGCTATATCTACCATACGCTTAAGTTCGTCAACACCAGGAAGCTTAACTGACCCATGCTAACTTGGTACATTTGGAAAAATTTCAAACCCTTTCCTATTTTATGTCGGTTTACCTCACATATCCATTTTACGGAGGCGCGACATTGCGTGTAAGGTTACCAGTTCACTGCTCATTCATTTTATTGCGTGCTGTTCCATTCTGGGGGTCTTAACTTTCCCCAATAGCAAGTCTTTACAGAAGAAATTCATATGAAATTATATTGGAGGAACAATTTTAAAGTGTATAAAAGTTGACAACGCATCTTATAATTTTTATGCAATTCTGTGGATGAGGTTATGCTAGCAGCGCGTTACCACACTGGATTTACATGCGAGATTCTGTTGTGATTTCCAAATAATCCCGTGTGTATATGCCTACTGTACATTATACGTTCCTACATCGCTGACGACATATGCTATAAAACTGGGGATATCATTGGTGCATCAGGACTGCTTAAATGGACAATTTCATCCAACATCATTAGAATATATAGCCTACACCTGAACATTTCCACACATCAAAAATAGAATATCACTTGAGAGGTTGGTCAAGTTGCGAAAGTATCAAATATGGTATGGAGGAATGTTGGTATGGTATGGAAAATTGTCAAGTATGGTATGGAACGATTGGGCGGGTATGGAGTATGGAAAATTCTCATTCCATTCCATGCCCTGCCTGCCAGCAGTTAAAAACTCACTCGAGCCATCGACTAGGACGCTGCTACGACAGGCGATACCATATCACACACTCCCTCCTGAACGTCAGATATTTTTTAATACAACTAAATTGAAAGCTCTTATCACCTAGTTGCTCACAGGCCAAGAACTCAAGGAGACAACATAACCTACGAATTTTATTATGAAACTTGTCACAAGTAATGGAAATTAAAACCATGAACAGTCAGCATAGAATAAGACTCGGACAAACGAGAACAGGTCTCAAAATCCTTTATCAGGAAAGCACGAACGAACTGTAGTCTGCGTACCTTGAATTCACATACGATACCTGCAAAAACATAACTGAATGTNAGTTTCACACAGACATAGTAGTCAGCATAACACGNGAGGCAGAGTCTGGCTTCAGGATTGAAAATTCTCCTCAAGTTAATTTAGGAGATATGCTTGTAATACATCATCGGCTCATTGCAGTCGTTAAACNGCCCTAAACAGTACTAAGTACACATAAATAAACAATACCTTTGGTTTATGCTGTCCTTNGCTTCNNAAGAATGAAGAAGGCAACCTAAAAAATTCAAATGACTGCCAATTTATGGTAATCAACAGCTAATGATCTTTAAANCAAACATATATTGTATCGACACTTTCTAAGACTGTGTCAATCAACAGTAACACAGACTAACGATGCACAGCCGACATAATATCGCACAACAAAACGAGCGCCCAGAACTATGGTGAAGGTTTTAGGCGCAGATACAAGGTGCCGACAGTACACAAGAGACCTTTATAATATCAATGTTAAAATAGAAAAATAGCAGCTTCAAATTGATCACCATGCCAGACTGGNCGAGAAATAGTGTTCAAGAATGATACAAGGATACCACAANTTCAACACCCATCAATTGAAAAACCNCAAACAGTCCACAAGAACAAGTTCAGNGACACCAACNNCTCCTTCACTGATAGGACAATCTAATAGAGGGCGCAATTTCAATCGAGTACTGGCCAAGAATTACACAAGTCGGTGAGGTTATCCACCAACAAGCTTCANCAANAGAGCTTCTCAATCATCACANCCATAGNGCAACTTTCCACGTTCTGCAACTCACCATTAAACGAGANTTTATACTTGGATGCAGGTCCGAAGTCATCCGGTGGCATTCGCCTCCTGACAAAAGAAAAATTATATTCACCAGCAACCACCGTATTGTGATTAGCTCTTACACCTTCAANTTACTATCGCAAATTCGGTCAGTAACAGTACAACATCACGATATTCAGATGAACTATGCCTTGACTGTTCAAAATCATCATCCCTACTATCATCGTAAAACATTCCAAAAACCACCGACCTAGGCTAGCTCCAATTCCTCGCGATTCATCCATTCCGTCATCTCTTCCAAGAAGCGCAGGGCGTATTGCTCTGTAGGAGTCAGCTCTTTGTAGATGGACTTCATCTCTTCGCAAATCTTGGATCCTGGGATGAGAAGCACGGAAACGTAACAGACACGCACACAAGAAACGCAGGTTCGCACGGCACAGTCAGTACGCGTCAGTGTGGAGCGAGGGTCATCAATATTCAGACGAACGAGACTCGCTAATCATCACACGCAATGATTGGAATATCAATCATAAGAGAATCGCTGTTACCTTTCGATTTACAATGCCCATTGTGCGTCGAGGACAGCCGATCATCTGGAACAGACGGATCAAGTTCAGTTCCAGTTGATAGTAGATTGACTAACAATGTAGATGTAAGGTAGTTATCGAGCTACACAATGGTCACAACGCTCTACGATAGCCATTGTACAGAGATACAAAATTATTTCAAATGACACGTAACGCGCAACATTTTAGCGTAACCGCAAAAAAATATGGTCTTCAGAATTTCAACATCATATCCTCATGATGATGTCATAGTGAGCAGTACTCGAAAACTCTTACTAGGAATCTAATCACTGAGATACTCCTTTTGCTTGGTCTTAATCATAATACCGCAACCATACAGCTTACCATTCACTGCCCTCGGCACGATCTTGAAATGAGATATACATATCCTCATAGCCCGCACTGAAACTTTCCAGCTGCATTCACCTGAGAGAGAAAATACCGTTTTACCATCGACCAGACCAGTTTTCAAGAATACCGCCTAGAAGCAACAGCGCATCAGTGTGGAGCGAGTGTCCATCAATATTCAGACGAACGAGACTAGCTAATCATCACATGCAACAAATCATCGCAAGTAACTACAGATATTTCGTTTTCAATCCGCCGTTACCAACCATGATCAAAATATCAGTAGTAAGAAAATTGCAGTTACCTTTTCGTTTGCAATGTCCTTCGTGCGTCGACATGGGCCGATTACCTGGACAAGACAGAACAAGTTGGTAAGTTGCAGTTGCCAAGGTGCTCAACAGACCTAACTAACGACATAAAATTCCACTTAATTATAATATGGGAATTTCAAATACGGTCAAACCGATTTAATTTCAAAAATTCATCAGGATTTTTCTACAAACTATTTGGTAGTTAAGTGCTAGGCATAAAACATTGAACCACTGCAGTTTTCCGAAAAAGTAGCAGTAATTCGCAACGGACCACCAGAGCTAGAGATCACACAGAAAACCGAAATTGTATCGACACTTTCTAAGACTGTGTCAATCAACAGTGACGCAGACTAACGATGCACGGCCGAAATGATATCGCACAACAAAACGAGCGCTCAGACCCATGGTGAAGGTTTTGGGCGCAGATACAAGGTGCAGACAGGCCAGACAATGAAATCAGTGCTTCAACAGAAAAATAACAGCTTCAAATTGATCACCACACCCAACTGGTGAGAAATAGTGTCCAAGAAAGATATAAATGATCTAATAGCCATCAAATGAAGTACGACATACAAGTCACAATAGCAGATTCAGTGACAAACTCACTTTCGATGATATTACAATCTAATAAAGGAGGCAATTTCAATTTGCAAACAAACTTGATCAACAGTTTCTCCATCACCGCATCCTCAGTGCTGCATTTTATCTGAAGCAACTCACCATTAAACGAGAACTATATCCTCGGAGCCAGGTCTGAAATCGTCCGGTGGCGTTTACCTTAGAAAAGAAATATTTCGTTTACCAGCAATCTAGCAGGCTTGATATAGAACCTCTCAAGATCAAGTGAATCAGGCCTGAATTTAGCTGAAGAACCACACAAGCTACTACAAAACATTAGAGAGAAGTATCCAACCTTGAATAATAAGTTAATGTGCTCATAGGATGCAATTTCTATCGACAAGTGAGCGACAGCATAAACAGACTTCAGCAACGCAGTTTCTCTGTCACCGAATCAAGAGAAAAAGTTGTCATCCTCAGCGCAATGTTTTTTCGTGAACATCAATATTGAAAATGATGCAACTCACCGCAAATGACCACAATGCAGCCTTGAACGGGATCATCCTCCTGATTGAGAAAATTATGCGTTAGGCTACTAGTGACACAGCCAATGTCTCAAGATTACCACAAACAACTGAGCATCAGTATGGTGTTAGTGCATCAATATTCAGGTGACTAGCCAAAATGATCATACGCATTAGGTCATCACAAGTAACCACATAAAATTCCATTTTAAATCCTCAGTTACAGGCAGTGATTGAAATACCGGTGAAAAGATCACTTACCTTTACATTTAAACTGTCCCGTGCATGTCAACGAGGGCCGATTATCTGGAACAGGCAAATGAAGTTAGTCGCGTCGGTAGTAGATCCTTGAGATCAAAACACCAACAGGGAGCCATTGTATCGACACTTTCTAAGACTGCGACAATCAGGTGTGACGCAGACTAACGATGCACGGCCGAAATAATATTGCACAACAAAACGAGCGCCCAGACCCACGGTGATGGTTTTGGGCGCAGATACAAGGTGCTGAGTAAACAGTATGTTTAGAAATCCATATATGCTTACAATAAATTAGCTTCAAGTTTAAAACGGTGATAGCAGCTGTTTATCATTGATGTCAAAAGGAAGAAAATACTCTTTTACATAATAGAAACAATGCATATGTACCCAGAAAACAAGCATTCCGATATTGACCCTAGTTATCAATCGTAATGACAAAAACTGCAATATCAACTAACCTTCACTAGAATGGCGACCGTTCTATACTTTTGCAGTACAACCTGCAAAGAATGGTTTTAACAATCAATAGACATACGAACTTACGAAGTATATAGTGACGGTTGTTTGAGGTGTCATTAACAGACTTCAGAAACGCAGTTTCTCCGTCACTACATCAAGAGAATAACATATCATCCTCAGCGCAATGCTCCCAGCATATTAGAGCATACGTCAACATAAAATATGAACTCACCACTAAGCACCAGCCTTTGAAAGATCTGAAAAAAACAGACGCTCAGTAAGTTAACTTCCTGCAGTCTACATTAAATTGGAATCAATGGGCAAATAGTTCAGATAATCTGTTCATCAATAATTTCAGATTGACTAGGGCAGATTATGTTCATCATCTCGTAACAATAAACAAATATAGTTTCTACCATATCATCAAGCTTCCACATACCCCGTGATTCTTGCTGGGTCAAAGTGTGTCCCGAAGACTACAAGCAACAATTCAGTTCTAAAAGGATGAGAACCTGCATCACGCGAGCAGCTGCAGAACGTCTCGTGCAATCTAAAAACAGATTGTATCGGATGAGTACAGTTAAGCACACCACGGCAAAGGAAGGTAAACTTTTTTGTTCCGACATTACAGTATCTCCCTTTGGCAAGACCTCGAAAAAACTGAAATCATTCCGAAGCTGTTTAAAAGGGATCGAACAAGGCAAGGCAACCAACAACAAATATTAAAGCAATATGCTACACAATAAATTCAAGATTGTTACCTGGCAGATTTATGTCTGGCTTCATTGACTTTTGCAAACAGTCGTGACCTGATAAAGAAACAAATTATAAACACAGTTACATGTATGGAGTAGAACATCTTACCTTCCGTTGACTAAATTCCATACCAACACCTGGATTAAACATGACTAACTAGTGTCAAGCATCCTTTCCATCTGCTGTCACCAACAACACAGGAACTAAATAGTACCGACCACTTCATATAAAACAGTGAATATATTTATTACACGTTAATCATCGTGTAACGGACAAGGTCAACATAATACAAGTGAAAAAATACTACACACTACATGAACTCACAAAAAACCCCATGATTCCAATGGCGGCATGCGGACCATCATTAAAAACCCGCTTTCAGAAAGGGATGAGATACTCCATACTACTATTTACAATCGTACTGCTACACACATCTAGCAAGATCTTATCGTATTTACAATAATCGTAAACAGGGCAATGCGAAAAATGACGAAACTCAGCACGCAAAGCTAGATCTGTTAATGGATAATAATAACATTGTGAATGAGCCAAACACCAGTAGGTAGAGCTAGGCATGTTCCGATGCGTTTTTCCAGGGTGGAGGCCTTCAAAACTCGATTACTCATATCAAAGCACCCAAAACGTGTAGCAAATGTGAAATTCCTGTAAGGACGTGATCAACCCATACAACATTGTCATCAAGCGCAATGAAATAGGTATGGTCAAAACACCATTCATCTGCATCTTGCATATTTCCCTTGAGGTCGCATAAAAGGTACATATTTGCCTTTTCCATATCATTACACCACCACAAATGAGCGATACAAATTTCAATTCTGAATCGAATCACCGTAATATTCAATTTTGTCAATTTAAGACCCAGATTTCGGAACAAATTGTACATTGGCCACATCGCCGGCATTGGCTTGAGACCGCGACACCGTAGTGGCCGCAGACACCACAGAAGCCGGCAGCACCAATGAAGGCACCACATTTGTAGCGGCTACGCTAGACGCCACTTGACTCGCAGTAGCTTGCTGCCCCGCGGCCAGATTACGTTGAGGCTGCAACACTAAATGCTGCCCCACGTTGCGCAGCATCGTCTGGCCTCCAGCCGCGTTCTGAGCCGACGCCCTGATCACCTGGCTGTTGATGAGGTTTTGAAACTGTTGCGTCAAGTTTGCAGACTGGGTGACCGAGGACAGGGTCATTTGCTGGGGCGCGGTGCTCGGCGCGGCAGATATGGACAAGGAGGCGACAATGTTCTGTCCGCCTTGACGCTGGAGAAACTGCTGGCCCGAGGCGGGGGTCAGAATCATCTGCGTCGGCTGGGGCAGTTGACGTATCTACAAAAAATGAGTAGAAATAATGTAACGAGCAATTCGAGGTGAAAAACTTTCGAATTAAACATAGCAATAAATTTATTCACTAAATATGAAAATTTACAGAGCCATAACCATAATTTTACAATACCCTAATCCCCCAAACCAAATTCAACGATATGCTTAACCGTAACCAAAACTCAAATTTTGTAAAGTTCACGTGGAATGGTGATGGCGAATGGCCATGTCGTTGTGAATAACGAAGTAGAATAGACTTAAAAACTAAGCTCAATCCTCAGTTCAAGTGTCAAACCGACATTATGTATTCCAGTATAAGAAATAGATCTTCATTGGTTGAGCAGAAAATACAAGACCCTAAACTTTTAGCTAATAAATCAACAAGATGAACGTGTTGTTTCTTGTCAAAGCAAGTAGGCTCGGAATAATACTAATTGATACAATACCAATATCTCGCACCTGTCTCTGAGGGGTTATCAAACGCTGTTGCGCTATGCCAGACGACGGTATTATCGTCGCCTGCCCTACTTGCAGCTGTTGGGTGCCGGCAGCCTGGTGTCGTACTTGCTGTACCAACGTTTCGGAGCCCTGCAACAAAAGGGTATATATAAGTATACGGCCAGTCTAAGTTCAGCCACTATGGGACCGGTTTCCAATAATCATCGAGAAAAAACGTTCAACCATGATTAGGTCCAATGACCCATTACTTTGTTTTATTGCTACTATACAACTTCCCATACTTATGATCACGGTAGGTTGCTACCAGCATCTTGTGACAAAATGTCTGCGCCAACATCAAATGGTAAATAAAACATCCACCAAAATACACAAGAGAGGACGCAATCTTTCTCGGTCAAAAGCGAACGAATAGTCCATGGTCAAAGACTATCCGCTGTCATATGACCGCGACAAAACCACATACGGTGAAAAAATCCTGTACCTGCGCGGGCTGCTTCATCTGTAAGGTCTGTCCGGGCATGGCTTGCGCGTGCAGAAGTTTAGTCACCGTCAAAACGGACTGGCCGCCGGCTTGAGCCTGGTTAGACGTGCCCTGCACAGCAGACGCTGCAACATTCTACAGTAGGACAAACAACAGTTTGAGTAGGCAACTTGGCTTGAAGGTAGATATCAACGTACCACTCTGCGTTTGTTTTGCACCAGCTGCGGGCCGGCTGCCACCATGGCGTACACGGTCTGTTTGCCGCCGACTTTGGCGTTCAATACCTGCGATGCGAGGTTAAAAATCAAAATCAAGCGGCAGATACTGGATAAAAATTCTGGGGAACATCACCTGTCCCTGGACGGTCTGCTGTTGCGTCTGGCCCTGCTGCGAAACGATACGGTGATGCTTCAACAGCTGCCTCTGCAAGTGCTGCTGTATGTTGGCCGGCGCGTTCGTCATCACCAGTGACTTGCCCTGCGTGCTGGTGCCGGCGGCGCTCGCCAGAGACATGCTCATGCCGCCAATGTTAACAGCTGGAAAGAATAATTTTCCACATTAACACTGCTATGGAGTAGGAGTTGTGTTGTAAAATTTGTCTCTTGATAGAAATTTTGTACATACTGGCAGGATACGTTGTTTGTAAGTTTTGAAATCGAGTCCAATAACTTGAAAACTATACCAAATGCTCTCAAATGTTACCAAAAAGCTGTTTCTGTTATAGAACTTATCATCTTCTGAGGCAGATCTTCACAAACTTAATTTAACCTGAGAGCACATTCCTTTTTATATTTAAAAATATGTCGGTTTACTTTTACTAAGAATTTAATCAACGTCAAATAAACAGGAATGTTGTGGTTGAAGTTCTGAGTTGAGCAAGTTTTGTCAACTGGCAATTATATCTTGGGCTTCTACCTAAAAGCCACTTCTGCCTGTAAGCTGGGATATGAAAAAGACAACAGATTCCACAGCCCTGGCGAAAAAAAAACCTGGGTCACTAGAAGTTACCAGACACGAGACTGGAAACCGGCACTGTGATCGGCAGAGGCTTGGAGGCGGCACCGTGTTGCGCGGCTTGTTGGGCCGCGGCTTCCTGCACCTGCTGGGCTTGAACTTGCGCGTGGACCGGGGCAATGTGGACCTGGAACGGAATAGCGGTCGTGAATGAAGTTTTCAATACAATATTCATACATTGCTTTCATAATAATAGTCACTACATTTCTAATGACTAATTCGCCAATTACCGAATTCACTGTTAACCACTCCGCTACTTGCAAAAAAAATTTCCCTACTTGATATTTATTGTCAAGCACGGCACTGATAAGCAACATCAAACAAACCTGCGCCGATTGCGTTTTTTGCCCTATGGTACGACGCATAGACTGACTCTTCAAGATGCTCTCCAGTTCCTGTTGCGTGATGGCGCCGTGCTTTCGCGCCTTGCCTCCGACTTTCGTAACCTGCGTACGGCAAACCGTCGTGACGAAAACGAAAGACAACATACGCTCAAAGCGTGCTACCGTGAGTACGTTTGCCTCGAGCTGCTGCTGTCGTTGCTGCTTCAGTTTCTTCATCATTTCCGATGTCATCTAAACACGGGTTTGGATTAGAGACCAGAACAGGGTTTGGTTTTTGATAATTTCAAGTGAATATCATTCAAAATCTATAGAAGTCGTATTTTCGTACAGTTGGCAGCAATGAATAGTATATTATGGCCTTAAAAATGAATGCCGTTGATGGATGATTGCCATAATTTCTAGAGTACAGTCAATTTTCCATTATGTTGGTGAAATAAGCTAAAATCCAGCAAAAAAGATACGAAATCACAATTCCTTTAAAGCTAGGATTTTGCCACTGAAATTTGCGCGTTTGATAGTGAAGGATTGGTTCTGACCTTGCCAATAAATGCTGGCCGCAATCCGAAGACAGCAAATATGCCATAATTGAGTTATATAGAAACTGCATTGTTGGGCTCTGCATATTCGCACAACTGATGTCTTCATTTTAAAAGCACCAAACACTCCACAAATGAGTTACTGATATTAAAAGACGCTAAGCGAAGAATATTGCTTATCATAAATCAATATCTAGATTTCTAGATTTGGCAAGCAACATGCTTCATCAAAACTGAAAAGAAAATCGTCAATCGCGAAAATCAGCTGTTTCGCTTCGCTACAAAACTTATCCGAACCAACGACACAGATCGCAACATTGCCAATTAACAACACCAAGCGCACCTGCACTTTCTGAGGAGCAACCTGAGCCTTTGGCGTCTTCTTCTGCTTCTGCAACTGCAACATCTGCTGCTGGAGCCTTTGCTGCTGTTGCTTGGTGAGCTGCTTCGTCAGCTGCTGTGAGCTTTGACCCTGAACTGTGGCTGCAGAGTAAAACAAAACGATAAGTTTATCCATAACGGGGAATAAAAGCACTGGTATTTTTCACTTGGCTGGAGTTTAAATAGAATATTTTTGAACTGATTTCATCTACTCAGAAGTCTTGCATCAAAAATATTCATTAAATCATTCCCTGTACCCACAGTTCTAAATGACAAGTTCCACAACTCACCTCCAGAGATAGAAGGCCTGGTCAAAGACGACAGAGTGATGGCGCTGCTGTTGCCCGCCACGGCCGTGACCAGCGCCGAGCTGACCGGGTTGGACAGACGCTGCAGCAGGCCGACCGACACCACCGTGGCGCCGGCCTGTCCCGGCTGAATATGAATCTGAGACTGGTGCAGCTGCTGCTGGTCGACGCGGTGCGCAAGAGCGTTTGCTGCAAAGCCGACGTGCCGATGGTGGTCTGCGGAAACGAAACGGCCCGATAAGCGCCTCAGGAGTAAAAATGAGGTACAAATAGGATGCCAACTGGGTCATGTAGCCGTGAACATTCTTATCCGCCTTCAGAATCGCTTCGAATGACCATGTTCGATCAGTGTTCTCCATAACACTTCCAATGACAATCGTCGCCGATCAGTGCTCCCAGTAAAAACAACAAAATTTATGGTGATCATGTACTGTATTCACCACGAAGCTTCCTAATTATCATCTGTGATGTTTGACATCATCACACGGGTGTTCACCGGGAAACCTGATTGGCGAGAGTCACGTTGTTGCGGATAAGAAAGCACACTAGTCTACAAAATCAAGCTCAATCCTCAGTTCAAGTGTCTAACCGACATTATATATTCCAGCATAAATAAGAGATCATCCTCGGCCGAGCGGTAACATTTTTAACACTAGAATATTGTTCAATAAAAAAAAACTTACTTTTGACTGCTGGTTGATTTTCTTGAACGCAGACGTGTTGACGATGATATTCGCCGTCGAGCTACCCGACAGCGGAATCGCGGTCAACTGTCCCAGAGACGAGATGCCCTGCTTGGCTGTGGCAACCTGCTGGCCCGGTATCGAGTGCATGGTTTGAGACTGCGCCATTTGTTGTTTGGCGGCCTCCTTCTCGCGCTGAATGCGATTGGCGCGCATCGAAGCAATCTGCGAAAACAGAGACAGAAAAATGTCAATTGATGAGTTTGCTCGAAAAATCGTCTTTCGTCAATGAACTCGAACCATAACGATTGTTAATTATCACAAGGACAAGTTTTCTCAATTTTTGCAACTTTTTTTACAGCTTCCTAGATACTCATAATCTACGTACAATGATGTTTCAGGCTGTTTGGAGGGATTTTATAGTTCAACTTTTCTCTATTTTTCATACCAATTTTTACCTCAGCTTTTATCAATATTACGTCAAAGCGTAAAGGAGTGATTTCAAAACATGCTGTCAACTATTATCAGTATGGTTCTGATTTGCATAACAAAGAGCTATAGGATGGGTTAGCTGCAACTCGCTTTGTACTCTATCACAGAATGGCTTGCATGCAAGAATTTTAACTCCCCTTGCCGAACAATATGTAAATAGATCACTTTAGTAATTCTAGGTCGTCTCGGGTCAAGTTGGCATTGCGTAATTTTACTGAGTGTACCGGGGTAAAATAATTTTCGGCGGTCTGGCCAGGATGCCCGTGATATGGCAAAGTTACAAATTTGACAGATCTGCAGGAAGTAGTTATACAACAGAACCTTTCGATCGTCTCATACCCTACTAATTCAACAAAATTATATTTAAATGCAACTTTTGTCAAAATCAAGTGCAACTGTCTCGCGATTTCAGTGCAACAAAAACTCGCCATAATTATCGCCCAATTCAGACTGCATAACCGAACACGCGAATCAATCCGCCCAACCCAAACCAACATCTGTTCGTAGGGCAAAAAGGATCCCGAAATCCATCCGGGGCTCGCCAAGGACATGAACTCACGTATTCCGGAGTGAACGGTTTGTCGAAGTCGATTCCGTTGTCCATCAAGATGGCCGTGTGCGCCGGGTTCCTTTGGAACTGATTGGCGCCCGAAGACTTGACGGGCGTCGAACGCTTGCCGCAAATCTCCCTGACCATGTTGAACCTGTCCAGAAAATTTGACGGTGAAGAGAATCTGTAGTTCCTTAAAATTAGACCATCAATTACAACACCAAGTCGCTTCATTTAAAAATCACACTCGTTAATTTCCGTTCTGGTCACATCAGCACGACCAGCAGCGGTCGAAACACTGCTTTCACCTTTTTCAGAAAACCACCTTGGATTTCACAGAATAGGAAGACTACTGCCACTTCCGATCGAACAGTTTTTAGACAGAACTTATTACATTCGAAATGACAGAAAGTAGTTTTAGGTTAAGTTTGCGTCCTTTCGCCGGCGAATTTTCGTAAAAACCTTGCAAAATAAACCGTTTATAAGGGCAACTGAATATATTTTCCAAGACTCCACCTATGCTTAGTGTTATTATTCATTTTGCGTTATCGAGATGCATCTGATTCCAATTTCAAAAGTAGGGGCTTCTGACCTAATCTGCTTTTTAACCTTCCTTCCATTTTCTACTCCTAACTGTATTTTAGCGGTCATTTACGTAACTTCTACTCAGAGCGGCAACACTGATAACTTTGTGCCTGACCCACCTATTCGCAGTTGTAAGAAAACAATTTTAAAATCACCGCACCTTTTCATATACAACGACGAGCACTGGGCCTTGTTATCGGAAGACTGCAGTCCGACGCCCTTCTGCACTTTCAAGGATTTAGGTTTCGTCGGGGTCTTGGTGCCTGAAATCACACAAAGCAAAGTCAGAACAAAAGCCCCTGCACTTAGCCGCAAAGGCACAGGTCAAGAGATGACACCATATCCAAAGTTTTGGTAGCCTGACAAATCGGAAGCACGTGTTTCGATTGATAGTCACAGACACATAGTTTATTGCATGTATCAGGGGTATGAGACCTGGCCAGAGGTATTTATAATGGACGAACTCGAGACAAATGCTGCATATCTCAGTATATATGATGAAGTTTCGGCTCATCAATCGCCACAAATCAAAATCACGATTAAAAACTCAATAACATGGCTTCCGACATGCGCTACTGGATAAAGTGCCATCTTGTTTCGCGCCTCAGGATTCAAGTGTCAAATATTCGTCATAGTTCATCAGACCACGAATTTCATCACAGGCCGTCTCGAGACAAAACAACGAGCCACAAACGCGACGAACTCACCCTTTTTCTTGACGAGAGCCACTTCCAAGGCGCTCTTCCCTTCCTCTCTGGGCGCGATCTGGTTCTCAAAGCGTTGCTTGCACATTTTCGGAGACCGGTACGTGGAGCTGACGGCGTTGACCATGTCGGCCACCACGTCCCAATTCGGGGTGTGGGCCGGCATCATGACGCTCAGCGATAACGGCATCTCCAGCACTTGTTGCACGGCCTGAAAAACAAGCGATGGTAGTTAGATCAACTTTCTTTCACCGCATATTATATTAAAGATTCGTTATACCTAAAAAAACTGAAGACTGTGAATTAGTACAAGTGATATCCAAAACCCAGTAGATGACCCCTGATGGCTAAGAACAAACTACTCGTCATAACTCGTATGACAAGGGAGGGAATGCGACAATGCTGGGGAGGGGGGGGTAGAGACAGGAATAGAAGAGAGAGGCTTCTTCAAAACTGATAGGATCTGGAGTCAAAGTCGCATAGAAATTTGTACAGATATCAAGCCATAGACTGCATCAGGTGGTAAGCCATATTTTCACCCGTGAGACACACTCATACAACTCTAGTGTCATCCAACCTGCAGTAGCTTGCAATCTTCGATCATCAACCATTCAGGATTCTTAGACGACCCACCGCCAGAAACGACTGGTTCACTCTGCGCGGCGGCAGTTCCAGACTTGTCTGCGGTCGACGCATTTCCGTCTTTATCGTCACTAACAGCCCCTGAAAATTCCGACGGCACATTCAATGTCGCTGTAACCCGTAGAAGGGTGGTGAAAACAAGCCTACCAGCGGCAGATATCGAAGGCAGCCGCGCGGCACCTTTCTGTGCCAAAGCCGCTTGCTCCTTGCGGATTTTGAGGGCCGCTTTTTCTCTTTTCTTCGAAGACTGTCGGTTGAACAGCGATTTCGGCGCGAGATGTTCCACACGCGACATCTTCCTCCGCTGACTCGGAAAAGCTTTGTGAAATAAATAGCTTTTGTTATGCAAACGACAAGAAACGGACACAGTGAAGTAGAGAATGCAGTCAAAAACATCGACAAATGCAGGAAGTATAAAAGAATGTAGATAGACATTAAACATAATAGTAGACAGTACCGGGAACACTAGTTCGTTATTGAACATACCTCATTTGGAAAGAGTTGTAAGTTACTACATAGTTTCATACCAGGATTCTCAGAATCCGTACGTGGTCGCTTCCTGTCTTTCTTGACTTGGACGACGGGCAGCAGGTCATCCGGCATTGCTCCAGGGATGTAAAGAAGCGCGGTAATCGGATCGATGTAAACGTCATTGTCATCTTGCGGTGGTGTCGGTGGGAACCAGATCTGTAAAGAGTGCGAACGTCATGGACCTAGTAGGCTCCAAAGCAGTTATAAGTAGGGCGGTTTTTTTTTTACCTAAAAAAAAGAAAATTTTGACCTAAAAAATCAAAATTTTGACTTTTTTTGACCTAAAAAAACGAATTTTGACAAAATTTTGACCTAACGTATGCAAATTAGGTGTTTTCCCACATAATGTTAAAATTGCACCACTAATCTTCATTTCTGGTTCGAACTGACTGTCCTGACGAAGTAGTTTGGCCTGAAAAAACGTTTTTGGCTTAGAAACAGGAAAGTTTTTACATGAAAAAACAATATTTTAACGAAATCTGGCCCTATGAAGAATTCCAGTGGTTACAATATGTATTATGGTAAAAATAATTAAAATATTTTTTAGTACAATGAGAGATGCTTTCTTACATTCTTGGGTAGAAAGTGCATGTCCTTACTTACATGACAATGTTGTCTACATCACAATTTTTCATCAAGTGCTTCTTAATATAAGAATGATGCACTGCACAATAAGTCTTTCTTCAGTTAGGATATATCGATACGTTGGCCATAACTTTTTTTTACCGTTTATGATTCACAATGAGCTGACAATTAGCCGTTTACAACGGTAGGCCTATAAATTAGGCTACAAGCGGTTAAATATCAAATTATAAGTTCACCGACAGCGCTAAATCTACGATACAAACAAAATGCAGACGTCTAAATTTTTTTGATTTTATGACAAATTTTGACCTAACGCTACAATTTTGACATGTCAAAAAAAAAACGCCCTAGTTATAAGTAGTCAGCCTTGCTACAAAGTCAGAAGTCGTTCTCACAAGATCAATTGGCACTGTAACAAGCAGGAGCAACAATTCAAATCAAGTTCAATCAGAAAATGAATCACTACAGATTGGCTCGATTTTAGGATAGCACGGCGTTCGCATTTCAATCCAAACATTAAAACTACATTAAACTCACCGGCATCCTTTCTCCAGTCGCATCGTCGACGTACATCTGCAGAAGTGCGCACAAGGTTATTTCCAGACAAAAACAAAACCGGGAACACTGCCTTCGCCTCGCAGCCTGCACTAACAGTCTGTGAGACACTGGCGGGGCGGCAAGAATCGCAAGAAATCAATTTGTTCCAAGACCCCAAACACATTCGCCACCCCACAAGCGTCCCACACACACAAAACGGGAACCCTCGCCCTTGCCACCGCACCAGTGAACTACAAACTGCCAGAAATGCAAACCGACGAGGCAAAGCACACGCACGAGTACCCATGAAGGAAGTTTATTACTTCGCAGCCATGATCGCTCCTAGGCCAAAATACACGGCAGAAATAGAACGGAATAAAACGGAACTAGAAAATAAGCAATACGATAATGCGCGGTACACGAAATCACAGATTACAAAATGGTCATGACCAGGGCTGAGCAAAATGATATGGTACTCTAATCTGAATCGAGCATTCACTCAACATAAGTGATAGTTTTATAGTACTTCACCGTGGAAACCTTGAAACCAAAATCTGTTGTTTCACAGAATACGAAACATAGATCGAAATGATACCAATATATTTTTATTTCAAAGCAGAACTGGGTTTTATACTTTTGGGTACTTCAATCACAACATCTTTGAAACCGTTACGACGTCGTAATCTACGACACTCAAATCTAAGCCTACAAATCGATTCAGATAGGTAATCAAATTTGCACAACCTGTCACTCGGGATACACAAACACATTGTATATATCATGGAGGGGTTACAAAAATATAAGCACACACGGGCAGCACGCAACTACTGTTGCAACAGAGATTGAAACGACTCAAAAACATTGCGTTCCTCCTCGTCGTCGAGCAACTGCGGATCGCTGGGGCTGACGGGCTCCAAATTTAGGGTGATCATTTCATCGTCGTCATCGGCAACAGACGGTTCGCCCCCGCCCATAAACTCCTGCTGCAGAGAGTCGAACAAAGACCCTTTGCTCGCAGACAGATTATCGTTCGGACCGTCGATAGGGGGCACCATAAATTCGACCGAATTCATCAGATCAAACAAACCACGACCAGTGTCGTTCTTACTGCCAGAAACGCTAGTCGTAGTCACGCTAGGTTTCACAACACAAGGATTTGAAACGACCGGACGTTTAGGGACAAGCTTTTTAGGTGCGGGGTTCGAACCGCTGCTGACATTGATCAACTTAGCCTTATGTCCCGATCTTAAACTGTTTGTTGAAACAATACGTATGGGGATCGCAGTTTTAACATGCTGTGCCACACTTTGCCTCGGAGCAGGCATAGGCATTATTCTAACGGGCTTATTGCCAGCCATACTAACTACCGGCCGAGAACCAGATGAGACTTGCGACACGTTAACAACGCCGCTCGTAAATTTCGACAGCTGTATCACAGTAGCGGCAGTTGAAGGCAGTAATTGCAACGCGCCAGTGTGCGGACCGCTATAAGGCCGCAGTTTACGATTAGGCAGTGCGTTCATAGCAGATTGCGGGGTCGTCTTTAACGGTATTTTGTAAGACTGCAGTTTTTGACGTTGGGCAGCTTGCTGCTGGAGAATCACGTTCAGCGCTTGCGGTTTGGACCGGGCCGGTATCACCGTAATGGGTCTGACGCCGACCGAGCCCGGAACGGCATGTCGCACAGGGACGGGCGGACGCGGGTTCTGCCTTAAAGATATGGTCGGGATCACGTTTTGGGTCAAGGGCCGGTACACGGGCGCGGCAGACTGGGCGTTGAAATTCATGGTTTTGTTGACGCGTTGCGTTATCGATTCGACGGTCTTGGGTTTAGCGACTGGCGAAATCGCTCTCGAAGACTTTGAAAGCAGCTTGCTGGGAGTCACGTTGGTCTCGACCACAATGTTATAAAACGGGACTTTTCGGACTTGACCACGGCCGCTCGCGCCACAGTTGACCGTAGAACTCCAAAACGGAGATTCTAAATCTTGTTTCTCCGGAGTGCCGTCGGTGAGAATACACACGGTACGATCGTCGTACGTATCATCGTCACTACTGGCATTGTCTTCAGACGGAGTCTCGGGCCAGTCTTCCCTGTCGGACCACGCGATGTCGTCACCCCAAGGAGCTTCCTCTCCGCAAGAAGAATCCTCGTCACCACCGTCATTGTAGTACAGAAACTCGTTGTTTTGCGAGTACCCGTGCATAGTGATATCGTGCATGAGGTGTGATGCGCGCCTTCTCTTACTCGGGCTGATTTCTTCCGTCGGCTTAGGTGGGTTTTTATTAGAGTACCGACCGCGCCCGGGTCTGCCTCTACCCCGGCCCCTAGCGCTCGTAGTTTTCTTTCTGGGCGATTTCATGAGCGGCCGTTTTAGTTTCGGTACAGTCACAGACACGTCCGCGTCATTGCTAAACGTTTCATTCTCCAGAGTCTCAACGTCAAGCCCGCCGTCCTCAGAAGACGTGGACGACATGTCCCAAAAGCAAATGTCCTTCTCTTTCTTTCGCTTGCGCCGTTTGCCGCCCTTTTTGACGGTGTCGTCAATTACCTGGTTCTCCGCGTCCTCTCGAGTGTAGAATATCTCGTCTTCTTCCTCTTCCAGCCGCCGTTCCTCCTCTTCCTTGAGCGCCACCAGATGGGCGAGCTCCCAATCCTGTTTGGACTTGTGCACTTCCTCCTGCAAACACACAAGGCGCGTGAAAACCAAATAATCAAAACAGCAAATTGAATATTCATCATTATATCAAAGGGCACGCTCTGAATACGATGGAGTCTCGAAATTTAGGTTTACAGAGCGAAAGAAATTATGGCAAAAGACTTTATTCCTTACAAAACCACATTGTTGCGGCTGCAGCTAAAAGAATTTCACTAGATGCACTATCCAATTCTAACAATCATCGCACCATAACACTTTCCCAGAAAGTTATGGCCAGCACATGTTGCACATTCGAAGGAATGTCGCAACCATGAATTGCAAAATGGTCAAGGATCAATGGCGATTCCGATACCACATATTGACAAAATGCAGCACAACCATTTGTGAAATTCTTAGCTCAATGGCTGCGGCCAGAATATTTTCCACGTTCTACTCTAATTCGAGAAATCATATTCAGAGCGCAGTGCGCCTTTGAATTTTTATCACAAATTCGGTCAGTAACAGTACAACATCACGAAATTCAGATGAACTATGCCTTGACTGTTGAAAATCATCATCCCGAAAATTGTTGAAACATGAAAAACCACCGACCTCGGCCAGCTCCAATTCCTCGCGATTCATTTCTTCCGTGGTCTCCTCCAAGTAGCGCAGGGCGTACTTTTCTATCGGAGTCAGCTCCTCGTAGATGGACTTCATCTCTTCGCGAATCTTGGATCCTGGGACGAGAAAAGTTGCAGTAACACACGCGTAGGAAACGACAGGGCCGCAAAACACAGCAAGTACGCATCAGTGTGGAGCGTGTGTCATCAAGAGTTCAGACGAACGAGACTAGCTAATCATCACATGCTTTTCACGTAGAACACAAAAGCGACCGAGACATACCTTCGGCAGTCTCGTCGTCAACGTTTTCAGTGAATTCATCCATGTCTGCATCCTGTCAAAAGAAACCGTGATGGTCAACCAAACTCAAAAACTGAAAACCGAGCTTGTAGTGCAAAAGTCGGTGACTGTAAAACACTTGGAAAGCCTACCTGTTCTTCTCGGAGCTGTTTCGCAGCATCGACATCTTCTTTATCCTCCGTCTGCTGCAGGACTTCTTCCCAACTGGCTTCTTTTTGCGGCGGTTGGCTGTCCACAGCCTGCTTGGCTTCAGACTCTTTCGCTGCCGCGAGAGCCTTTTGCCTCGCAGTAATCGGTTTCGCGAGTACGACAGGCGTGGGTTCGGTTTTCTTCTCCGTGGCAGCAGGAGCTTCCTCCAAACCGGTAGGTTCGTTGAAGAGATCTTTCAAAGCATTCTGTATGACGAATCAATGTTCAACATTGATTTTAAAATCTTTTGGACTTTTAGCACCATATGAGCAAGTCCTAGGACCAAACTGAAAACCAAGTCACACACACACTCATATTACATACCATATTTTGTGAGCCTATATTCAAAGCCACAGTCGAACCAACGAGCGACTGCGGCGCAGACAAAGGAGCACTTGATTTCCGGCCATTCCGACAGAGCGTGCCCATACAGACGACACACACTTATAATATGACCGAGATCTTCCACCACCCCGTATACGAACGTAGAGTTACTCACATCTTTGAAGAACGCCGTCGTGAAACTTCCACCTTCGATCGCAATGTTGCCCAGCAGACGTTTCTGGTTTGCCTTCTTCAGAATGTTTTCCTCGACAGTTCGTTCGCTGATCAGTCGATAAATGTGGACGTCGCGAGTTTGACCAATACGATGACACCTGTACAGAGACCAGCAGCGTTTAGGTCTTGAGAAAAATTGTAAACAAGGATTCAACAATACGCATATCTACAGCAGTGGTTTGACAGTTTTTCAGCTTGGAGACGTATGAAATGCTACGACAAATATGTGCAATCCGAAAACACAAATACAGTAGACTCGAACTGAATGAGATATTGGCTGATGCCTTTATAATTCAACAAGAATATGTGTTGCACTATTGGAAGTTTCTGCAAGGCTAAGTGCCGCTAAAGACCACCTACTTCATCGAAATTGCGAACTAACATTATACTTGATCAAATTCAATTCCTTTTTTTTCAAATTTTAGACTTGATTGGTCTGCGAGGTTGGAGAACCACTGGCCTACAACCATTCCGACATAATCTCTACACAATAACCAACCAGGTCAAACAGCACAAGACCAACCTGTCCTGAGCTTGCGCGTCCATTGTGGGATTCCAGTCGCTGTCGTAGAATATGACGGTGTCGGCGCCCGTTAAGTTGACTCCAATTCCACCGCTGCGCGTAGACAGAATGAAGCAGAATATTTTCGGGTCGTTGTTGAACCGCTCCATCAAAAGCTGTCGAGAGAATAAATTGTCACCGGGGCTCAACATACCGATGTCAGAAATTACACGATCTGCACAGATTACGCCTCAGGATCTTAAATATCTTCAAATCGAATTCAGAGATATGCTTGTGATAATACATCATCGGCAACACTTTCTTAGACCCTCTCCACAACGAACATTAACTCACCATTCTCTGCTCCACCCTTGTCGAGCCGTCCAAACGAAGGTATCTGTAACCGTGGTAGCTGAGGAAGGCCTCCAAAATATCGAGCACCTTGGTCATTTGGGTAAAAATCAAACACTTGTGTTTTTCAGTCCAGAATCTACGCAGCAACACATCCAACACTTGCAGTTTTCCTGAAATCAGAGCGTTTCGCTCGATATTCCTGCCACTAGGCGAATTCGATTTCATCGACCTACCGCAGTCGTACTGGATGAGTCTGGCTTCGGGGAACTGAATCCGCATCGACAGGTCAATGCTGTGAAACCTGTTCCAGGATCTTTTCAAGGCCACTTGCAAACAGTCCCGTCTGCGTTCGTCTTCGACTTTTTGCGAAGGGTCAGGATGGGAAACGTGTAAGTCGATTGGCTTCGCTTCGACCAGCGGAATGACAAACGTAAACCTTCGAACAAAACAAATTCGCCGTTGACGCGAAATCTTGCAAGAGCTCATGAAATTCGAATCAAAGCTAGAGCTTCAGAAACGCAGTTTCTCTGTCACCACATCAAGAATGCAAGATATCATCCTCAGCAAAACAGCATGCCTGGGCATAACAACTCCTGAGTTCTCAAATCCGATGTACCAATTGTAAGGATTTCAGTTCAGTAGCGAAAACACATTTCTGATAACCAACACTGAACTTTGACGAGTTTTTTCACCTCACATATGCTTATCAAATCCTTCACTGCCATATAAATCATACTTTCATTATTGACTGGAAAGGACGATTTTGATATGGAATTGTCAGGTCCTGTACTTTGCCCAGGCATACTAAACAGCATTTCAAAATTGACTTATAAGACACATACCTGTCAGTCACAGGCTTCATTTCGTTCAAACGCCGGTCGGCAGACTTTATCATTTCAAACAACGCACTTCCCCTTACACCAATTCGTTTCGACCCGACCCTAAATTAAAAATTCACAATTAGCCTTTGTTCCCACAACGTCGACTTAAAAGTCGCTTACTCGTCTGCACGTTTATTAATATTCTTCAAAAAGTCCACAGTATCCTGTGGCAACCAGGGAGATGTTGCCTGGCAGCGCCGTTCGTTTTCCGCGGCCATACGCAAACAGCGTCTCCGATGGTCGCGCTCGAGTTCTTTTTCCAGCCGTTCCTAAATCCAGGTGGTAAGAAATGGACGAGTTCCTTCTTTTGTAGTAATAAGTTGTTTTAACACTACTTGCACTATGAGCGGTCATGTTGTAATTTTATGTGATGTGGACTAACTAGGGTGTACCGTACAGCTTTGCACAAGTGACTCAATATAATATTTGCATACACCTTATACCTGTTGAACTGAGCAACATATTTACTAAATCTCACTTTTGAAATACTTCAAAATTGGAAATGACCACAAAGTCGAGGTGTCTTGCTACTCGCAAGCAGTAAAGTTGTCTAATCAAACTGCTACCGTTCACAGTACACTTACCACATAGGCGGTCGGGTCTTTGATGTCCAGCGTCTCGCAGTCACCTGTAAAGTTCAAACCGCTAAAAATTTACTCGCACACGGTACAATGGCGAGATGGACGACAGTCACGCATTTCAGATAATCTGTTCTTCAAAGACATCAGATTGACTAGGGCAGATTGCGTTCATCATGTGCACCAAAACCAGTTTAAAAAACAGCAACAATAATAGTTACCCTTGTTCTCAGCTTCGCAAGAGTTTGAATGGGACGGCCCATTTTGAGTTGCATTTGCTGTAAATTGAGGAAGACTGTAAGCACAACTCAGTAAGCTTCAATGCTATCTTAGCGGTACTAAGATGACAATGTAAATGACCAACGGGACCCACAAGCAATTACTGAGTGCGTCGGGTACGTAAAAGTCACTGTTCAATTTTCCTGCATATATCATCACGCTGATGGTAAAACATGGCCATAACGTGTCAAGTGTTAACAGGGCATGACAAACCGCCACAAATTCATGTTCAACAAGAGCAAACTAACCAGAGACTGCAGATACCGAGGCTTGCGATTTTGTACCGGACGGTGTCACGATCTTTACTACTCCACCTACATTTGAAGATAAATTTAAGTGCCACGTCATATGCAGCGACGCCTCTAACTTACCTGCGAGCTGCCTTATCTGCTTGTTTGGAATAGCCACCCGCGTGCCTTGAACAGTCTGGTATTGCAAGGCGAAGGCTTGCGAAGCTTTGGACACCGAATCTGTCGAAGAAATCAAGTCTCAGATACACGCCTAAGGGATGTTTTTCTAATTCCAATGTATCGGTTGAATACAGCTCAACTTGCCACAGCATGACAGGCAGTCGACGCGACGTTAGAATTCCGACTACTCGCTATTTCCCTTCATCAAGACCACGGAAAAGACGGCCACAATCCCGAGGCTGTTTCATGGGGGACCAGCAAAAAACAGTAAGACAGGACATACCCATCGGGGACCTAATGACTAACCACTCGGAACTTAATAGCCTGAATTTACAACGCAATCATTCATCACAATAAAAATAGTTAACTAGTTTGCCAATGATTGATGATTGCTGACTAAAAAATAACCTAGCGATATCAAATGAAATTGTAAGATTGGAAAATAATAAGACATTTAAAACATCAGATAGCTACGAAAGAACCTGGATGTACGTAAGCAACAAAAAATCAATCTTAATTACAGGTAAATATTTCCATATTCAACTAGACAAGGTAATTTTGCAAGGCTTTTTGATGGCATCATTTCAATAACCACTATATTGTGATAATTACCATCTGTTTTCGATTGGGGTATCGTAATCACCCTCGCAGGCCCACAGGCCGGCGTGATTTGCAGAGAATTCGTACCCGAGGTTATCGGTATTGTCAGCACCGGTAGCAAGTTGGCCTGAAATGGGTTAAAACAGATTAACGTATGATTCATTTCAAGAGCAACTCATCTTATGGTACAGGTTGAGATTTGCCAACTTTCTCCCGTTCTTTCAGTAAAGTCGCAAGCTTTTCTCGGACACCGACCACCTTCGAATCCTCTCTAAAAATGAGTATTGACTTAACAACTGATACCAAGAACAACATAGACATTCACAAACCAAGGATTCTCACACATGTACGTGGTTATTAAGTTTGGTAGATCCATAGCAAGTGTAATACCAAGTGGAATACCTTGATTTGATGTTCCTCATTGCATAAAAGCACAGAGTCAAGTGACAAGGCACGATCGACACTGCTGTGGTAGAGGTACAGGAGCACAGAACAAAACCACAATTACCAACGGTCTACCTTTCCAAAGCCACATCGACATCGCCGGGTAGTTCCTCGATGAGTTTACGGGGAGTTTGAATTTTCTTCAGTAGCTCGGCGTGAGTCTGACGGATATTAGTCAACGACGGTAAGTGCATTTGATAATCTTGAAGATTCAAAGTCTGCAAAACAGATCAGATTCTTGTGTCTGCCAGCATAACCACACGTACACGACATATATCCAAGATATCAACGTACGAAGATTTCCAAAAATCTAAACGCAGGCGTAGAAGATCTCAAAACATCACGAGGAAGAATCAAGACTATCCCAGCCATTAACAGGCGAATTTCGACACAGAGTTTGTTATGAACGTTGATTCATTGCAGTCCACGCAGAGAACCACAATCGTATCACGAGTTTTCACGGTAATCTACCTCTGCATGGTTACACGACTCCAGATCGACAGACTGAAGCCGTGTCTTTGAAGCGAGGGGATAATTCTGACATCACTACCGGCTCACCTCAAAAGGACTCTTTGTAGAAACTTTAGTAACCAGGGAAGGAACACGATGATACATCTGATCGGTAAAAAACGGAGAAACAATCGCTCTGGGCTCGAACAGGTTCGGATGGTTGCACACTTTACGGAGCTGCATCAATATGTTGATAACGCTCATAAAGTGGCCAGACTGAAGAGTATCTTTCGTGCTAAAAACAGACGGGCAAGGTCAGTTTTGAAGAAAAGAATTGCCACTCTTCCAACACACCTAGCTTGTGACATGAAGTCGTCGTACAGAAACCTTTGCCTTTTAGACAGGTGGCAACGGACCACGTGCTCGTACTTGTTGGGCATTTGTTTCTCTACGTCTTTCTTGATACGGCGCAACAAGAATGGTCTAAGTACCTAAGAAGCGCACATTAATAACAAAATTACCTATATTTACATTAATGTATAATACCTTGTGCAACCTTTTGACCAGTTTTTCATTATACTCTTGGCCACCTTCGATCATACCAGTCAATGGATTCGAGAACCATTCCTGCAATACACACCACGTCAATGAACAACGCAGAAATATTATCAAGCCGGCTGCACATACTTTGAACTCTTTGTGCGACTGGAACACGTGCGGCATCAGAAAGTGCATGAGAGACCAGAGTTCCATGAGGTTGTTCTGCAACGGCGTGCCGGTAAGGAGAAGACGCCTTTGCGAGTTGAAATTGAGCAGGGTCTGCCATCGTTGAGATTTGAAGTTCTTGATATTTTGAGCCTGGAATGATAAGACATTTTGGCTAGTAACATACAACAGTCCACAAGCACAATATTAAAATATGTTGTCCCACTGAATCTATGCCATTATCAGCTTTTAGTTGCTAACCATGACTAGGGTTAAATCGAACTTTTATGCGCATATTATGACAGAAGAAAACGGTACGATAGTGTGAAGTGCAGCTGTGAGTAGCGTGATGTACGTACACACTATCAAAGTTGCACTTTTCACTACAGAACCAAGAGTTAAGGTCTTTCAAGTGTCCAGAGGACAACAAAAATCAGAGGCACATACAAAGCCAAGATTTTAGGCAGTCCCCCGGTTTCATATAGCACCAATGCAGACGAGTTTACCACAGACATAGGCAAAGCCGTCCAAGTTAGTGCACGAAAAACACCATCAAGTTCACACAACAGTGCACGAAAAACACCATCAAGTTCACACAACATTCACCTCGTCTAAGATCAAATATTTCCATTTCTTGCGCCGAAAACTTGTATTGTCCTGCAGCACAAGCTTATACGAGGTGATGCACACGTGAAACGCGTTGCTTTTGGTCCAGCCTGTTCTTTTGGCCTGTCAATACAGCGTCCGCGTAAAAACGCCAATTCCAGATTGCGCCTGTCAACAACATACCTTCCTTTCCTTCTGCGACCCGTAATACGTCAAAATCTTAAAGCCGGGGCACCATTTCTTGAATTCCATCTCCCAGTTGAGCATGACCGACGTAGGCACCACAATAAGGTGAGGACCCCACACTCCTAAGATGTACGGAGTCTATTATGCCACGATACCACCAAATACAAGAGCGACACGGGAGTAGCCCCATACATTTCGGAGAAACGAGCAACATTTCAAAACCATACTACATGAGCCGCAAATGCACAGATCCTTCCGGTAAACAGCACAGCAAAGCAGCAGTTACCTTTGTCGCAAGCGAGATGGGCCAGTAACGCAATGGTTTGGATTGTTTTGCCGAGACCCATCTCGTCTGCCAAAATGCCGTTGAGACGCTTGTCGTACATGGTCACGAGCCAGTCGAGACCGATGTGTTGGTATTCGCGCAGCGTGTGTTTTAGTAGAACCGGGATCGGAGTAACAACCTGCAAAGCAAATGACAACCGTCAGCAAATACACAAGTTGTATCAAGCGTATTGTAGCCAAGAGGTGGTCAGTAACTAAGAAACCCAGTTGACAGGCTCTACTTCTACCCGATGAATTTTCTGTAGGCTCTACTTCTACCCGATGAATTTTCTGTAAGATAATTTGAATTTTGTTCAAGTAGGGAGTAGTTTTCAGTCACGTTAGTGTCACTTTTACATATCAATTATCCTCATGCAAATCTGAGAACTGCCTATTTTATAAATGTATCTATTTGCATCTTTGTTAGTCAGGTCATCAAGACCACCCATTCTGCCTTTACAGCAATGCTAACAACATTGACCACCTCTTGCATGTACGGTACGCATTCTCAAACATCACAAGCTCAGATTCAAAAAAGTGTATCATTCAAGGTGACCAACACTCCGAACCACAGGGTAGAATCATCATCGCAAGACTTCCAAAAAAACACCTCCAAGTCACACAAGTCAATATCGATTTCTTAATTCTACAGCCCCCAGATTGTACCTGTGTCGTCGCCAGAGTGAAACCGGTAGGCTGCAGACTGGCCGCTTCCGCAGCTACATCGGTGATCTCTTTACTGGGACTGCCATCTTTGGCTTCGGGATCGGTCTTTTCATCGCCAGAAGGCATGATCTGAACAGAGAATGAAGGTGAACATCCCTCCGTTCTCAACACAAGCACCGCTACACTGCTAACAAAGCCGCGTTCAGAGACCTAGTTTAATATCATCACAAGATGCAGTAATATCCTTTCATCACATTCGCAGCCTCGTAATACAATCCCCACAAAGTCTAATAACGAACTTACCATAGGCCCCGCCTCGTCTCTTGTAGATTCCGATTTGAACAGGTAGTCCATGCCAATTTCTTCTTCCTCGGGCAGGTCGTCGACATCTTCGTCTTCACCTGAACAAAGCGACAATGAAAACGTGCGTCTGCATGGAACCGCCAGCACCATAAAAAGGTTTGCGAAGGATGTTGAAAGACCAGTTCTATAGCCTGAAGTATGTTGGTCTCCAGTCACCAAAGTATCTCTCGACAACATACACGAGGCGTTACGTGGTGTTGGCACGCATGCGAGCATAATTTATATATAATGGCTGGTCATAATGATACAGTCCTCAAGGCTAAATCGAATATTAATCGTAATGATCGAGGTTGACAGATGATTTCCAAGTATACGGAATTACGTACCACGAATAGTATCATTAACGAGGATAGTTCTGACATGCATTTTACAATGTGGAAACCTTGGAACGTTGATCAACACCTAGGGCAATGAAATAATATTCGGCGTGCAAGATTATAAATAAAAACAATATTTTGCATCGTCTGTGCTTAGCAATTCGTAGTCATTCTTAGATTTATAGATTTCTTACTTTCCGAGGAGCTTTCCTCCTTTACAGCATCAGGCGAAGCAGGCAAGGACTCCATCTCCTCATCCTTATCTGCCTCAGGAGGTTCGTCAGCATCAAAGGCGCCAGAATACATTTTCATAAGGTCTTCCAACGGCATCTCCGACTCGGTCTGAGCAGGAAACAGTCCGGTCAGCATCACAGAAACAAGACTAAGATCGCTTTCCACCATACCTGCAGATCAGCAATCTCTTTCCCGTGATCAACATGTTCTTCCTCCTCCTTGGCAATGGTGGTCTCGTCGTCAGACGCGTCGCTGCCCTCTTTCTCGACATCAAACTCCTTATCGTCACGATCCTGATCAGCAAGCATAACGGTCAGCAAAATTGTCCAGAAAACAATTTTACGATTCAAACAGATTGGGGTTTTGCAACAAGCAATGTATCACCGAACTTAATAATCCGTCAACAACAATCAGGATCATCGGAAATCGGCGAAATCAATATCTCCTCATTTTCTGGCCACCAGCAAATTCAGTATGATCACAGATGGTAAAGAGTTAGAGGACGTAAAAATGAGACTTGAAAATAGATGCAATGAGAGTAGCATTGGTAGAGGGGAAGTCGTAGCCCTATAATGCAGAATGTTAGGCGAGATATTCATCTATTTGTTTTAGCTTGCAGTTGTCCAGATGCAGCCATTCATCTAGTCATTTCATGTGCAAGTGTAGCAATGACTGTTACATTGTTCAAATAGTGGTCTTTAGTTTGATGTTTCAAGCTGAGCACATTTGAAACTAGCTAAATATAAATAGATCAGGTTCACAGGCGGAGGTGAAAGTTATCAGTTAACACAGGCATCTGAATGTAGGACAGTATAATTAATGGCAAAGGCTCATGTAATAATACAGATTCTAGTACAAGACATGTCAAGCTACAATGATTAGATAAACAGGGCATACCTTTTCCTCAACTTTCACTTTCTTGACTTCTTCATCCTCTTGCACATCATCGGAGCCCATCTTCCTCTTTCGCGCAGATCTCCTCAGCGAAATCGAGCTCGGCTTCGAACTGACCGCGTCCTCGTCCGACGACTGCGCGACGGCCAGAGGCTTCTCATCAGTCGGCTAAAACAGACGAAACAGAACGTCAACTTGACTTGCCGATGCAACCAAACAAATGTGTGGGTCAATAAGGGACAAGAGTCTGGCATCAAACCTAGACTCCAAGTTACCTAGTCGGCCGTTTGCTGTCCTCCTTGTAATGACCACCGAGAAATGAGTATTCAAGATGGTAAAGTGAAAAGGAGTTGAAAAATCTCAATCCGCATACCTGTTCAGTTACAGACGATGCAGACGGCTTCGCCTCCTCCAACGGTTTGCCAATATTCTCAATGAGTTCAGGTGGAAGGGTGCTCAACAACTCTTCAAACGGCAGCTCACTTTCTTTTTTTAGAAGCGAAACTTCCTTTTCTGCAAAATATACGGAACTTGAGTACATTCTCATGGGCATGAGAATGGCAAATGACTGCACAAACAATCAAGCTTGGCTCCCATGGCATTTTCATGAAAACTAGAAATCATAATTCAAAATTAAAACGAAGCAACACACAATCAAATTAGAGTTACATTACTGGCATGTCACTCTAGTTAGCTTAATCAGACTAGAATTATCTACTTCCTAAAGTAGACTACATGCATACCTTCTTCACTTTTTTCCAAGGCTTGCTCAGCGACGGCAATCGTTTCCTCGTCATCAGAAGACTGGCCTTGAGGCAGGAACTCATCTAAAAGGCACACAGATGATCAGCTAACAAGCAGTCGACACAGTCTCCGCAATGAAAGGCTTAGAATAGCATAATCAGGCAGACAGTGTCAACAGAAGATTCTGAATTACGTCCCATGTCTCTAAAACGTCATCATTATGCTACGCATATCAAGAGACTATTCACTAACATGGGATCCTACCATCACTGCCTTGTTTCAACCCTGACGTCGGGCTGTCGGAACCAACAGATCCGGCGGGCTTGTTCAGACCCTTCGTCAGCCAATCAGAGTACTTCTCAGTCTGGTCAACGATATAACTCAAGTGCATATCCAAGGCTTTCTGACGCTTTTCGTCGAGAAGGGAACGTTGCTTATACTCCACAACCTGAAATAATCGCGTACATTAATTAGCTGTAGGTGGACAGGGGGTTCTTGATTCGGGTTAGGGGAGTGGACGTCACAATCATAGGCAATGTTGACTACACTTTAATAGCGACATCAGCCAGACGGCGTCAACACAAGATTCTGAATTACGTCCCATGTCTCAAACAAGTCATCACGTGTCGCTTAAACAGAACATGACTAGGGTTGGTGTTGTATTTTTTAAAAAGGCCTCATTCGTAGCACAAACACATAAGTCACAATACCTTTCCGATATTCCCCCAGAACACCCTGATTTCGCGCGCCATAGTCGAAGCGATTCGACGAAGCCTGTTCTGTTCTTCACGCTTCGCCCGGCGCTCTTGGTCATGCTGCTCCTTGTGGAAGTTAGTAACGGCCCGAGCAAGTTTCCTCGCGGCCGCCCTCTTCCATTTTCGTTCTTGCGCGAAATCGGCGGCCAGCCATCGCATTTCTTCGAGCAAGTAGTCCCAGTGGGTCTTACTTCTGGGAGGTTCTTGCACCTGTCAAAATCACCATCGTCGTCAGGATTTTTTTTTTACTGGCTTACCCCATGTTATTGTTACTACATTGTCTAAAATACAGTGCACAACAAATTTGTTTAACCTACCCACCTTGAATAAAACTACAATCATAATTAAATAGTATATTCATAATGACATCAACCAGAATATTTTCGGCACAAGAGTCTTACTGTATATTGCAGTTTTATACACGCAAGAAGATCTTCACATACAATTTCCTTTCAATACATTTTCTACCCTACTAACTACAGGTTCGAATAGTCATGCATCAGTTTTTAAGAACACAACAGTTTCATGGAAATTTATAACAAAAATTATTTTCGTCAAGAAATAAAACTCCTTAATTTTTGTACTTCAACAACTACAGGTTGGAAGTAGGCCAATTGTTTTTAGGCAACCTAAAAATTTCACCCACGATTACAAGAACGCATGGCAAAACATCAAAGTTACCTTTGGGAGTCGTCGCTGCGTCCACAGACCCTGCTTTCGCAATTCAACAACCTTCCGCTGGATAACTGCTTCCTGCTTGGCACGCTCCAAGATCTCTTCCTGCGAACCAATGCTGTCGTCGAGTTGTGCCGGCGTGCCTTGCTTCACCAATTTTTTCAACCTGTAACAACAGTATCTCGTGGTTGGCTTATAATTCGGCACTGAATTTGGCAACACAAATATCAAAAAATTAACGTCTCGCTGAATATGAGAGAGACTTGTGCTATATGGCACTCATAGAATTTGGCATGTTGAATGCAGAAGATGTGTATCAATGTATCCAGGTAGTGATTAGCATAAGAGGCTTCAAGTTAGGTGTTAGGATCAGGGGCTGTCAAGTCCCAAATCTACCAGAAACTTGTCTCGTGATAATGGAGACACCCAATCCAGACGAGCAGTACTTACAGTTGAGACTGGTTTTTAGGCGAATCGTTGATTACTTGATGCGAGTCCGATACTGGCAAGGATTTCATCTGTGGCGCAACGCGATGTTCTGCATTACGGCTTTCGTCCCTGGACCGCGACCTGTAAAAATCCAAAGGCATTTTGAAATAACAAATTCCAACACTTTTCAAACTTTCAGCTTACCTATCTTTGCTACCGGTTTTCTCAGATGCTTTCTGGCGCGACGATTTCATCTCGGTATCATCATGCGACACCGAACGGTTCCTGATGCCTTTCCCGGCAGAGTGGCTCCTCTTCGAGCCAACAGTGCTGGACGCGTCCGACGCAGGTGAAGCAGGATCAACGCCGCTATTTACCGAATCTTGCGATATTTTCCGAGGATTATCGGCACCCGCTCTTATGTCGGGCAGTTTCGATTTCAAATATTCGAGCAATTTGGCGGACGGTCTCTTTTTGAACTGGACGTAGTCCATTATGTTACCACCGTTGCGCAAGAAAAACAGTTCTGTGAGGTACTCTTTATACAGGTCCAATTTCTCCTGTAATCTAGTCCGGTATATCTCACAGAGCTGCAATCGTTTTTTAATAATTTCTGGGTCTACATTGGACGCATCGTTTTTGCTGTCCGCTGTATGATCATGACAGCTATCAGCCGATTTATACATGCTGTGTGCGTCAGTTTGTTCGACGGGTGACCGTCTCTCTGTCCCAGCCTCGTGAGAGGCGGACATCTCTTTTGTCGTAGCAGTAACGTCCGTTTTCATCAGTGTCACAACGTTCGTAGGCGTGGCGACAGTACTGCTGGTAGAAAAAGTAGCTGATTCAGTCGTTTTCTTTTCGGATAAGTGGCTTCGAGTAAGTCTGGCGGTTTTCATTGAATCACTTCTGGATGGAGGCTTGGCCAAGTTGTTGTTTACCGACGCGTCTGCTACCGTACTCCTGTCTGCAATGGAGAACATCAACTATGAATAAAGTATCGCAATGAGAAACCATATTATCGAGTAGCGATTTGTGTTGAACCATGACTCGAATGCTCTAATCTGATCCAAGTATTAATTAATTCTAGTGATTCAGGTAAGATTAACGAGAGACGAATATTTCAAGTGAAATTATATAATTATGCCTCTTGCCCAGTGAGTTAATTTAATTAACGGCAATCATAGTTGCGTTACTATTTGATAGAGGAAGGCTATAAACTTCTATTGTTCTAAAGTTGGCAGTAAACCCTTACCCTTGAAATACATTTGTTAAATGTCTACATTAAACAAACCTGCTATAACCAATAGATTGTCCAGCTTCATATTACGAATCGGAGTCGGCGGCATCATCAAATGCTTCTGTAGTAATGTCGATTTGGGCATCTGGCTATCCGCAGCCACGGTGCTCTACAAATGAACATGATATTGTCACAGAACTATTGAACAAAGAAAGCAACACAACACGACCCACCGGCGACACTTGAACAGGTGACGACACAGTAGAAACAGTCAGGGTGGACAACAGGTTCAGAGTCTCCGATGACAGCACTGGCAAGGGCGCGACATTGATATTCTCCCAGATCTTCTGCCCGGGATGGGTACTCTGTTGCCAATGACCTTGATTCTGCTCGCCAGGTTGCACAAAGCGCTGTGGTTTTCCCGGCGAAACAACCATGTTCAACTGCCGTGCTGCCTTGTACGGAGATCGTGACATTTGAAGTTGCGGGCCGATTGGCTGAGGAGAATGGTGCGGGCTGCGCGGAATCATTGGTGACAACTGATGATGCTGGCCAGGATCTACGTACAAAGAACTGGGAACTGGGGACCTGGGCACAGTGCCTATGGGTTGTGGAACAAAATTATATGAAGCAGGGTTTTGACGATAAACAGGGCTTTGAGGCGGGTAGGTACGGGGAGACACGTTCCTGACATGACTCATGGCAGTCATTCGTTGGGCCGACTGGGGTTGGGACATGTAAGTACCGTGAGGCGATACCGGCATTTGCAGCCTACCGCCAAGCATCATCGGAGAAGTCGGCGGCAGCATATTTACAGGTTGAGTTTGCTGTTTGATAGGTGAAATCATCCCGGCTAATGACTTACGCGGGACAACCAGCGAGCTAGGAGACAACGGGGGTCGCCCTCCTTGCATTGCAATCGCCCCAGGACTCAGTGAAGGGGAGTTGACCGGAGCTTGCATCCTCGACGTACCAGGAGCACCCTGAACTGGATATACTGTTTGATATTGTGAGGGATTCGATTGAAGTTCGGAATACGGAGCCGGTCGTTGTGAAAACGTATGACCCATGCTCGGGAGAGTCTGTGTACCAGGGTAGGGCGGAGGCTGAGAGGCAGCTGCTCCGGTATTCGACAACATACTGGTGGCTTGACACTTGTTTTGGGCGGCATGCTGTTGGTTTTGTGGTTGATTAGGAACAAACCTGAAAGAATGTAGGTTTTGAAGAGGACAGTCCATACATGCTTGACATACCACAATATGCTTGAAATTTAGGCACGACTCCAGCTTTTTGAATATGTTTTAATTAAAAACAACTATACTTGGATATGATAACATGCTGCAGTCCAAGAACGATTGCCACGACTTTTAGAACAGGTTACTTCAAAACCTATTACCACAAAGATTACAGAGCACTGGAACAGCTCTTCGATGCTTTAGATGAGAATCCGCACTGTTCAAGTGATCTCAGCATTGCAAAACCACGAGATCAGATCATTTGATGTTAATGTAAAGTTCAGCATTGCCATACTTTGTCTCCACACCTAATTTTAACACATTATAGCACACATATCCCCTACTGGAATCTCGTACGTTTTGCCTAATATAGCAGTTGAGTAGCGATACTTCTACAAGTCAAAGTAATGTATCAATTGATGAAAAAATGAAGAATTGCATGAGCACAGGACACCAATTCCATACAGGCACACATCTACTTCCACCATTCAAGGACAGTTACATTTTTGAGGTATGCTGGTTCATCAAATATATTACAATTTTACCTCAATTTGAGTCACACGTTTGTCGATCAATCGAGTAAAACACAAATTCTAAATTGATGCTCTGTACATTGGTAACAGAAAGGTCATGGTCTATACTGGTGACATCAAGTCAAAATGATGCGAGCATTGTCCACAATTTTGATTTAGAAGTAGGCTTCAATTTGTTTCGGACAAGTCACTCACTTCGTTAAATTCGGACAGTGCAATTATGCGACACATGGCAGTATTGAGGCTCAAGTCAGCTCAAGTCGCATTTCTTTCAAAGGAAACTGAACAATCATTATTAAGGTAGTGGTCTCGAGCAATACTTCCAAGCTTTGCCTTGCAGAAATTTCAAAAGAACTACATATAAATATCTAGCGTCAGTCGTCAGAATCACAGTAACAAATTGAGCATCTGATATTACATTCGTTTTGCACACATCCTTGATTCGAATTCAGGAGGAATTTCTAATTTTAGTTGGTTCACCGGTCCGCATAACATCAGTTTTCAAGTTTTACCGGCCCACGACGTAGAAAGGGTAGGGAACAAGTGTTACCGTATGTAACGCAACAGTAATAATCGACATTTCAAAAGCTACAAGAACTGCTGGCCAGCAAAAGCTGGTAGGCAGCAACCATGCGCCATTTTGGATACTATATTGATACACCGCACTTCTTTCCAACAACGTTGATTTTCAACTGCTATTAGCAAGTATTTTTGAACACGGCTGGCTACACTTGAGTTAGTGGAAGGGTTGGCATAATTTTACCAGTAGTTCGAGTAAAGGGTCACCACCTACTCGAAAGGATCACCAATAGAATTCTCAGTGAATCAACCACTAGGTTACGATAGCTGTTCAAATTAACGGCTGTTAAAATTAACAGGGTTCAATATATCTATTAAAACTACTCTAGCAATAATTAAAAATAAATTTCATTGTTAAACCTCCAGCCAATGATACTATGCTATAATATGCTCAACTTGTACAACTTAATCAAAATGACGTAGCCAGCATGCACATACACATCTGACTGGAATCGGTGGTTGTTTTCGACAGCATGTTGTGCGTGACAGACGGATTTCTCGTGTGATTGGAAAATTTCATCCGTGTGACGGAATTATGTTTCCCTCTGAGTCGATACTGAATTACGGTACTCATTAAGCGACACAATGTGGTAAAAGAGACAGCTGGTACACGCTAGACTACAGACTGGAAACAGTGGTTGTTTTCAGCAATGAGTTGCGCTTGACAGATGGGTAATCATAGAATAATCAAGTAATGAAACGGGAAAGTTGCGCGTGACGTTGCCACTAATTCCACTCTGGGCCGGACCAGGGTTACGCCGTATATTTGCTGTTGCGCAAATGCCACGCTTGCTTACGTTCATTGTAAAGCACAAGCGCCTTATTCTGGATCTGGACTATGGTAACGCTTTGTGACGTCAGCATAATTCATTAATCGGTGTGATCACATATAAATGCTCGCATGACGTTGATGTGTGCCGTTGCCACCAATTCCACTATGGCATGCACATACAGATACAGTGTAGATATGTAATTATAATATAAAATGTCAAATTTTACCGTGATCAGAATCAAAATCTACTGCATAGTTGTGGGATCAGTTTTCAATTTGAACAATGCACTAACACCAACTTTGTCTGCACTCGTATGGCAACTTGTCTTAGAAAGGTTTTAACTAATATATGAATTAGATTATATTCAACAATGAAACGCGAAATTGTATTGGCACATTACAACACCTTACACACGGCAAAGTTAACTGTATTGGTTTTCAACTCAAAATATAGATAACACGCACTCACCTCGCAGGGTTTCCACCTTGCTGCATTGTTTTACCCTATACGGTTAATATCTTCAGTTTTTAAATCTGAAAGGCAACGGCACGAAATAAATAGGCGTATATGATCGGACCGAAAGCGCGTGACGACAAATACGTATCCCGATTCAAACGCAGAAGCGATATTCAATGGCAGCGTGCGAATACTCACTTTTTATCCAGTGACATCCGGTTATAGACGGTCCCTTTGGCGGTCTTGGGACCTCCATCCAGAAGATTCAAATCTCCGCCTTTCGACTTACATGCTTTCAGTGCGACAAGACAAACGCACATCTGCTCAAACACCACATCTTTGCAGTACCACGAGGAAAACGAAAAGACCTAATCGCGCGGTTACAGTGATAATCGAGAGAAGAAAAAAGGCGTTGAGACAGCGCCTGGTGCGCATGCGCATGTCCTACTTGCCGATCAACACGTTTCCGACTCGCGAAGCGTTTGCCGCCATTTTTAAAAATAATCTCAACCGCAACTGATGCTGGTACTCATGAAATAACCTTCAGAGTTATACAATTCTAGTCAAAATGGTATAGGGATACTGTCACAAGGTCATCCCTGGTGGTTATGTCACTTTGGCGATTTTGACATCTCTGGGTAAGCATGCAATTAATTTTTCTTCGGCAGACTGACAGTAAAGCAGCAGACATGACTTTTGATCGTGAGCGTCACACTGCGGATGTAAAGGCGCTGGATTTTCGATTCAGCATAAAAACAGCAGCGGTTTTCAATATACAGTATTATAATGTACGGGCCGCGGAATAGACTACTCCAATTCGTTTCGGCACCCTCCTATCCTTTCATTATATCGCAATCCTATGGTGTAGGTAGGTGTCGAAACGATATTGGAGTGATGATGACCTAAATTTTTCCATTGGATGCAAAATGTTTGCATAATTTACAGAATTTAGTCTGACTATGTTGGCAAATGTGGGAACGATACATTTGATTCACAGTAGCGAGGACTACTTCCCCTCGGAGTCAAAAGCGCACAAGTACGGCACACTCTCGTCAACGAAGAACAACCACCATTCGATCCCGAGCGAGATAGTGTAATGGTTATGCGCCCGGCTTCTCGAGCGGTAGGTTCGATTCCCGGCCGGGTCATACCAAAGACTCGAAAAATGGTATCCGCAGCTATCCTGCTAGGCGCTCAGCAATCACGGATAGCATGGAGGAGAAAAA
>ATSW01005336.1:0-30040 GCA_000444245.1 Botryllus schlosseri
CAGCATTTTCAGGAAAAGCAGAAATTAGGCAACTAGAATTATGACTGTCTTTGTGTACGCGATACATTGGGTCTTTTTCTGAGATTTTTTATCGCCTTAAGAACGAATTTCCGGAGTTGTACGAATTCCAGTCACGCGTGCGTCGCAATCAGTCGATTTGTCGCGTGGCGAACTTGCAAAACGCGCGCCGAGGTGAGGTAATGGAGCTTGTCCGGAACAGTTATGATTCGAATCAAAGCCGGCGCCGCGACCCTTGGAGTGCGGTTTCCTGCCTTTCATGGAAACCTGTCATTTGTCACCACGTGAATTATGATCGGAACATTTTCATTACTACTATCTGGAACATCGGTTCTTAACCTTACTAACCTGGCGGATCCTTACGATAATCTGGAGGTCTTCGGCGAACCCCGCGCTTTTGCACGCAGTCACTAATACGAAAATCTGCCTCGTTACACAGTTGGGTCTTTGGTCTTTCAAAAATAATTAAAATTAGCATTACTGAATTCGCTGAAACTTCGAATCAAGTTCCGAACACAAAAATATCAAGTCTGATTTGGAAACACTTTGACACTATCTAATCGCCCACGCACCACAAAGTTATTCTCTACGGTAATCGCCGGGTGTTCAGTTTCAAGGCAATATCATGACCACACCAGTTTATTCGCCCGCTAATCTGGCCTTCAACACGGACCACCGCGAGCGGCCGCGATTTGATGAATTGCCTGGAAACAGATTAACTACTTAACGGCTTTTGAAGATATCGCCTGTGAGAAGCTACTCTGGGAACCAACAATTGGTCGTAAACTGCGTTTCGATTTGAGAGGAATAGTTTTATGACTCGATCTTTTACGCCCGGATCGATCTCGCGTTTCGTAGTCCTTTGGTTGTGACGCGCCTCGTAAAAGAAACCGGTGCTTCGCGCGTGGAGTGACATGTTGCTTTAAAATCTGCGTTTCTGCTACGATTTGAGCCAAAATATGCAGCGTCAACAGAAGTCGGCACGCATTGTGCAAAAATCGTAGTGTAGGATGAAAATCAGGTAAACGGCACTTTGTGGTACGAAATTGTGCCTTCACACTCTTCTAGTGGGTGATAATGAGTCAATACACCATGTCATTGGAGATATAGCTGAGAAATGGTGTATTCCCTTATTTTCACCATAGTGTAGGGTTTAAATCAGATAAATTACCTTTTCAGATCGCAAATTGTACTTTGACACCCTTTTGATGGCGAAAAATGTCAAATACACCAATTCTTTCGAGATTTAGCTTGCACTGAAGAGCTTCTTGAGGGTACAGAACTTCATATTGAATATAAATATACTATTCAATAGCTTGCACTGTACATGAAAACCATGTATTTCCCGTATTCCTACCTACGAGAAAATCGATGGAAAAAAACCGATATATCTCCATCAGAATTGGTGTATTTAAGTCATTCTCCCGTATTCGATTGGGGTAAAAGCATAATTTGTGTCCAGACAATACAGATAGCCTGATTTGCTCTCTCGACATACAATGGAATAGTATACTGATATTGAAATAAACCTACATATTGTCGGCTGACTCTCATCTGGGGTAATCGCCAGCAACTAGTGTAAAGAACATCGTGTATCAACAATCGTATCACCAAATATACAAGCTCGAGATTTCATGACATCGCAATATTTGAAGATGACTTAATCGCACCAGTGTAAGGTTACGTTGCTTGTGATAACGACGCATCCAAAATACTACGGAGTTATCGGATTATCCTGGTCAACTGCGCAGCTGCATCAGCGCTGTAATTGAAACCGTGAAATGAGTGTGCTGCCTATAACTATATGCCGCCTTGGATTCAGCAATCTCAGCAATCTGTCTGTTGGTTCAAATATGTACCATTTATGCGATCACGAAGATATAATGCCAGTTCTTAATCACATTAAATATAATTTTGTATTTTTTGACCTTTCCTATTTCATTTCACTTCGTGACAATGCTGTGTGCTGTTCGTGACTTTTCAAATACGTCATTTCCACTAACTAGCTTTGTACTATCATGTTTCATATGCCGCGATACGACCAATCCAGATATACAGCCTTCCATAGTGGAACATAGCATTAAAACTGCAATTCTCGTTGATAAATTAACCCTTTCTGAGTTGATTTCCAAATTTGTGTTGTCCATTTCGAGACGAGATGTTGGAGAGATGTTGGAGATGAGTAAAAGGCGACGCCGATGAAATATCTTGTTACCGCATAATGCCTTTCAGACTAACTTCTCTCGCGGTCGTTCGAGGAAGATTTAGAAGCGAATGTTTCTCAAGTTCAACAGCGTCGCGCTGATTTAGCGTGTTACATTTCAGCATAAATGCCGTTACGAGCAACTAATTAGTACCTGCTGCGAATTTTTCGCGTGATATGCCCCGAATGCTTTTACCTCGAGTGCGCAGTTTCTTCGGTAACGTTGAGGTATAGTGTGGTAGAGGTTTCGAAAGAGTATCCTTTATTACGAGCGACTTTCGTGACATCTACAAGCCTAGTTTGATAAATCAGTAGCAAAGGAGGCCAAGTTTTTAATATCGATGTTAATTCCAATGTGCCTTTGTGATACAGATAGGTCCAGAATATACTCTTGGAGGAACTTCAAGTACAATTGAAGAATATTAGTATTGAAATAAACCCGGCCGACACTCGTCAGGGGTGATCGTTAGCGGCTAGTAGAGAGTTGGACAGAACATCCTATATCAACAAGCATATTTGGTGATACAAATATTGATATACAATGTTCTTTTGAATTCTCCGCCAGTTACTGACGATTAGACCCCTGACGATTACAAGCATAAAATATTCGCGCTTATCTCAACATTAATGTGCTATTCAATAGTATATAGCCCAGCGAGTAAGGGGTTTCAGCATGAAGCAGCTGTGAATCATGAAGTCATCGACTGATAGTATAATTGAACGGATACCACTGTGCGTTTAAAATGCGTCTTTTATGGAATATTTTCTTCGCCGCGGTGAGTCACGAACGTACATATTAATTCTTCCAGTTTATATTTTTTGTTAGTGATACAATTGTTGATATACAATGTTATTTTCAATTGGTTGTAGTTAGTAGCTGACGATTACCCCCGACGAGCGGCAGGCTAAATTATTAGTGTTTATATCAGTATGAAGAGTACAGAGGTACAGAACTTCAATATACAATTGGATAGTATATTCACTAAATTATATCGAATAGTATACTCATTCAAAATATGCGGGTTCAGTTAAATATGAATATACTATGCAATTGCATGTTGAAGTTCTGTACCTCCAAGAAGCTCTTCAAAATCAATTGGATATATTTTCGGCTGACACTTTTCAGGGGTAATCGTCAACAACAACTTACTATCAGAATTGAAAAAAACATTGCATCAACAATCGTATGAATATGACGGTATTATTCAGTTTATTATTAGCATGCGTCCTTTCGGAATGCCACAAAAATGCGATCAAATGAAAAGATAGCAAGGAGCCTAAACGGCTAGTTCACGAGTGCAACAAAGAACGAAAACGTATTTTAGCATTCAGCTGCATTTAAAACGCTGTCTTATCGACTCGTTCTAGACTCGACACGCGCGGAAATGATTGGGCCGTGTTTGTTTTGCGTCAATGTAGGTCGCGGGATTGCCGGTGTGGGGGCTACCCCAAATATTGAATGGTAAATGGTGAATGTCAACACAGCTATCGCGTCTCGAAGTTGTTTGCGACTCGGCGCCTTTTCTAATCTGTTATATCCGTGATTAAGCGGTGAGGTAACGATCATTCCCCTTGATTGCGACTTACGTGACTAGAAATGAGCGGATTTAATATTTTCAAATCCAAATACAGAACTTTTTCTTCTGTTTAAACTAGGTCTGGCAAATTGGAGTAGATGAGTGATTCGATTCTGAATAAAGTATTAAACGTCCAGTATTCCAGTGTCACTAATTTTCAAGTCATATCAGTAGGGTTACCATACGTCCTCATTTAATATGATTTGTCCTCTTTTTTCAATAAATTGAAAGTGTCCTCGGAGGACGCCTAAATGTACTCNTTTTTTGCGAATTTGTNCTCTTTTTCTAAAAAAAGTATTAAAATGCCATCANAAACNCNACCTCGACGCAGCGAACGTCAGAGNTTNGTAAAAAATNNGGNAAAGTTACATGGCTTTTATCTTNACAGATTGTGGGCGAGTTCGCGATCACCGTGTTGGCTGTCGACAATTCCTTGCCNGTTCTGCAGAACAGCGGCATTCGGGTACAGGAAGGGGTTCGAAAAATCATCACCGAGTTCGAATTGAAGGCCACCGACGCAGACACGAGCGTGAGTTCCGTTTCGTATTATTAAGAATTGACGCGTNACAATTATACGACCATTCCGTCGTCGCTTGCTTTAAACATGAAACGGACCGTTCCTTCCTTTAAATCGGGGGGTTCTTAAAACTGCTTTGAGCGCGGACTCTTTCAAGTTTTTTGGGTGGTTTGTTTACCCCCCAAAATTTCGGAAGCCAATGAGTGAGAAAAAAGGTCATCGCTTTAGTCCAATCTCTCTTTGAGTTGTTTCATGCTTAAAAACTACCTAATAACTAAAAGTAAATGAAATATTCTATGAAANATTCCTTCATTCGAGTTGATTGTGAGTTCAGTTTCACTGTCCACTCTGAGGCTCTTCTCTTNANCAGTTTTATTTTTCAGCACAACNGTCCCTAAAACACGTACCTGGAAACCTCAAATACTNGTATTTGAGTTAACNGTTTTCAGCTTTTTATACAAAAATAGGCCTAGAATACTNACTTGGAAACTTCTNTTACTTGTATTTAAGTTACGTTTTCAGCTTTTTAGGCAAAATGATGCCTATCATACTTTTGTAATCTATAATCGTACTTGACTAAAAATTATGACGTTACTTCTACTTGAGTACTAAGGATGATNACTTTCACCACCTNTGCNTGCTCGTGTTTTCGAGTTCGAATACCTTTCGAATTCTTTTCAATCCAATGTAAGGTCTTAAGATTGCTTTCACTGAAAGCTATNTCTGTGTGATTCAATAAAACATCNCTTTTACGACTGGTAGTAAATTTNNAAGCTTTCACTCCAGACTTCGGTTTCCCCTGTTAAACTACCCACCATTGTCTGAGGATTAATGGATGTTCATTGTGTTTNTATCTAGTCAAACTGTTGCCCTACCAGTTACCCGCTTTATGTGGTTATGACATCATGTGAGGATAATCTCACTGCCTCTTTTAAATCACCTGTCTTCCTTTGTTTGATCTTTTGCAAACCGCCNTGAACCATAAGTCAATGCTCAACTAACCTCTAGGCCTGGTCAAATTCGAATATCNGAGTGATTCGATTNAAAATTTANTATNAGGCCTNGAGTCTAGNGTTGAGTATCACTTANTATGNNNTATTACAGTATGAATGANGTNNGAAGTTNAAATANGNATCNNANATGTGNCAATAAANAATNTAATGCNAGTTGTNCATCANATTAAAGACATTATTCGAGAGACCATGGNTNNTTCGTTCCACCTATATCTTATNCNTTGGAGTCNTTTTATAGGACGAANTGATCACATTTGTGATTCTACAATCTCCGCTGCACGGTAACATCGAGAAGACCAACAACCGNGGACGTTACATCCCTGTGACCGGCTTCAGCATGGCGGACATTTTCCAAAGCCGCATCAGTTACAACCACGACGGCAGTAATTCGGTGGAAGACAGGTTCGTCCCATCCCAATGTAGATAATTTTTGTGTNGAAGGTTGATTATAGTGTNNNAAAACTAGAAAATTTCCAAATTTTGTGATACGATTTCTGATATACATAATGTTCGTGGATCGTGGCNATTCTCTACTATTTNCTNCTAATTAGACTGTTTGGTTTATTGTTGTTGTTGTTGTTGTTGTCAGGTTCATGTTTGTGGTCGAGGATGGTACAAACAAACAGTTCCGCATCACAGAAGAAGGCGAGCTGGTCACCACAACTTCGAGCCAGGTAGCGATTCTCTCTTTTCTCTCTCTTCAGACTCATTTTCAAACATCTATTTCAGGCATTCCACATTGACGTTCTACCGGTCGATGACGGCACACCTCGTCTGGTCACCAATCAAGGATTGCACCATCTGGAATACATGGACAATAAGGTATATTATACAGTTTNNCTTTTAATTCTCTACTAGTTGCTAACGACTACCCTTAACGAGTGNCAGCCGAAAATATTCGTGTTTATTTCAATATCAATATATTATTCGACTGTGTACTGAATTTCTGTATCTCCAACAGATGATTATGATACCNTCATGTTGACATGTTTTTGACAAGCNTCATCANTCTGTAGGCCTATCTAATATGANCAGAACCAGAACNACTCTGCAGAGTATCAAGAATCCATTAATCCTATTAATCCTATTCTTAGTGACATCTTGACACTNTAATCAGCAAACANTTTTTCTTACTCTTGGTGTGTGCTGACTTGTTACATGTNCAATTCTTAACTACAGCAATGCAGATATCNATATTGTCAAGCCTATGTCGTGACAANTTGCNCCCATTTTGAATGACGGCTGGTTTCTATCAATAGCTGTCACTTGGCTTTTGATTAATGCTNTGTCGAAAGCTTACTAGGTTCTAGTGGTGCTGATAGCACGCNATTAACTCATGTTGGTATGTTTGGTTTGCGATTTACCGTTTCATGATAATATGTAGGATGTATACTCGAATCTTGGTATTTATTCTCATGATTCGAGTCAAATAGTGTGAGACGATTTTATTCAGTACTGGAATCATTCTATCCTTGCCAATAAGAGTTAATTTACCAACAGGAATTACAGATTCGATACTATTTCCACTGTGTAAGGCTGTAAACCTTGATTGTCATCTTGCAGCATACTGAAATTGAATAGTGCAAAGACACATTAATGGAAATGATATTGCTGCGAAGTCGTTGGCATTATATTCTTTCTGGGATAGTTGAAATTTCCGCATCATTCATACTGTGGGGATGTCGTAATGATTGATACTAGAATACTTGGCTGGAATCTTGNTATTAGATTCATAATCGAATCACTCTGGTCGTCTATTTTGGTCAGCTTTGACAATAAGATCTTCCTTTAAGTGCTACCGCTTTGATTACATAACAAAAGGAAAAGCTCATTTGATAAACAAGTGTTGTTATATTATGTCATTCTGGTGCAACATAGATTGAAACTGACTCTGACNTTTGTCNTTCATTTCAGGCGATGGGAATNATTGCAAAGAGAAATTTATTGACCGAGGACCCTGACACAGGCGCGAAACAAATCACTTACACAATCACGTCTGACCCGAGACACGGTCATATCGAATCCAATGCTCAGCCCGGAGTGGNCCTCAAGTCATTCACGCANAGTAAGATTGTTTCGAAATCTATTTGATAAACCATTGACGATATCTTGATAAGAGCGAGACTGATTACTATNTACAGTATATAAGTCAAAAAAGCTGCNATTTATTCCTCTCGGTTTTATCGGTATTGGGTCAAAAATGTGATGTATGTTGGGCTGAAANCTAGAATTGGAATTGAGCGACTGATTCCATATTTCAGGCGATATCAATTCCGGCGTGATCAGATACGTTCTTGCTGACGCATCAGTCGGTGAGACGATGGATTCGTTTATGTTCAACGTGAGAGATTCTTTGCCGAACGTCGTCACCGGAAATCTGTTCCGGATCAGATGGAGCGTTTTCTCATTCGATCGAAGCAACTATACGGTAGGGTATTGTTTTACTTTTGACCCCAGAAAGTATATTATCGAATTATGTCCAGCCAATTGAAGCGATAGTGTTTAACGAAGTGAGATTCCAATTTAGGTGAAAGAGGGCGCTGGGAAAATCGATGTCCTCGTGAGACGTCATGGCAACCTGAATTACGCGATCGTGCTGTGTAGGACTGAAGCAGGAACGGCTACTGATATCGTTTCCACGGAGCCAGGACTGCATGATTATGTGACGCATGCGGGGCAGGTGAGAGAACTTGGAAGCATTAACGAACTAATTTTTGGAGTAAGGCTTGTGCTACTTTTGCAGTTGCCCAACTATGATTACTGTGGTGAGGAAGCAAAATGAGATAACATAGCTCCTTTTCAGGTTCAATTTGACGAGCACGAAGAAGAGAAAGTATGTTCGATCGAGATAGAGGACGACGAGGTTTTTGAAGGCCAGGAAACGTTCACCGTGCAACTCGCGATGCCAAACTATGCACTTCTCGGTAAGCATTCGGCCCGTACTGACAAGTCATCATTGGGGGTATTATTTTTTTGACTTGCCACAGAAAGTCAAAAATAGTTGAAATGATTGCGTTAGGTCAAAAACTGTCAACATTGTTTACAAGGTGAAATTGAAAATTAAATCATACGACAACATTTTGATATCAAAACTTTTACAAAATTTAAATTACTGCATCCAAATTTTGGATTTATGTGTCAAAAAAATACCCGCTGACAATTCTATTTTCCGAAGGCTCCATCACCGAGACAACGGTCACCATTGACGATTCCGAGGACGAACCGACTTTGCAGTTTGACCAAACCGAGAGAACCGTCCAGGAAAACGACGCCTCTTTTTTCCTCACCATTCGACGATCAGGTTAGATATCGTTGATTTTTGTTCCACACTTGTAAAATTGACTGGATTTCCAACTAGCACTAGTACTACTGGGCTTTCAAAAACCCACAATTATAGAACTAGAACTGCTGGATTTTCAGAACGCTAAGCTAGAACTACAACTATGTACTTTTCCAAAACAAAATTGTAGAACTAGAACTAGTCACTTTTCAAAACTGGCAGCTGTAGANATAGGAACTAGAACTATTCAGTTTTCAAAACTCTAAACTACAGAATTTGAAAACTAGAGCGACTCACTTTTCAAAGCTCGCAACCATAGAATCAGAACTACAACTAATCACGTATAAAAATCCGCGACAAGAACTAGAACTACTCAAAAAGCAGTAGTTAGTTGACCGTGAACTAAGTAGTCGATAGTTTGCACGCGTCTGTCTCATTCTGAACGAATAAGTCTCTCAAAGTGATTTCTTGCATTCCAGGCGATATCAAGAAGAAAGTGTCGGTCGTGTGTTACACGGAATCAGAAACGGCGACCGGATCGACGCAATCCGGAAGACTCAGATCTGGATCCGATTTTCGGAGCCGAGACAGAAACAGCGAACGGAGTGTTGTCGTGTTTGAACCCGGTGCGTTTCTTACGTAGCTTGATGTTGATTCTATCTCATTTGACTAATAAGAGGGAAATGCCGGTAATCTAATTTCTGGTTTTTCTAAACATGCTAAACTGGATTTTTGTTGCTCTTCTTTCTAATTCGGACTTGAAATCAATTTTTGAGGTTTTTGTGAATTCAGTCATTTTAATTCTAATCTAATTCAGAATAACTCTGTTGCTATAATTCTAATTTTAATCGGACAGGGGTTAGAACGGCCAGTTGTGACATCACACTGGTCGACGACAGTCGGTACGAGGAAGATGAAACGTTTCGAGTGAAACTGAGCAACCCATCAACAGGCTCGCAAGTCGGCGAACTTTCTCAGGTATATAAACTTGCAGTTTGATTTTAAACGCAGTTTTATGTGAAATCCGCTTCTAGGTCAAAGTCACGATCGCAGGGCCCAACGACGCACCGACTGTGTTCTTCTCTGATAATCACTACGAGTTTTCGGAAAGTCAAGAAACCGTGGATGTTACCGTAAGTTGTATATGTACCTTTTATGCACCGCAAAGAGCATAATGCCATTTCTACATCACATTAAAGATAATTCGATATTTTTTCGACCATACCTATTTCATTGCACTTTGTGAACACGTTGTGGGTTGATAATTACTTGATAGATATGTCATTTCCAGTAACGTGAGTAGTTTGTAGGCCTACTACATATTTTGTATGCTGCGGTGCAGTCAAACGAGGTTTTGATTTTCCACCGAGGAAAATAGTATCGAAACTATAATTGTCGTTGATAATTCTCTTAGTATCACGGAGATTATCATTTTTGTACTCGATAAAATCATATCTCACCAATCTGCTCGAGTTATTGCATTCAGTACTCGATGAATCTTATGAGAACTAATAAAAAAAGTTTGTGGACAGTAATGAACAGTAATATGATGCAACTTATAGCAGCAAACTTATAAAATTGGAAGTAAATTCTGAGCTAACTCTGGTATCAGTATTAATAATAGGATAAGATGATTTTATTTTGTCATCCAACTTAAATACATATAACTCACAATCAGCAACAATGATATTCCAGATAAAATACACACACCGTATTCGTTATCATATAGGAATGATAGATACTATACATTGTTTCTATATGCATAGTGCTTTTAGGTAATTCAAGGTAACTTATAGTAACAGAGCAAACATAGAATATTGGAAGTAAAGTCTGGATTGAGTAGGGTATCAGTGTTGAGAATGGGATACAACGATATTCGGGTGATCATTATTTGAATCTATTATACGGAAATTTGCAGATATGTTTGAAATGGTAAATAATAATTCTAGTTCACTCGTAACAGCAAAGACAGTTAATTGGCTGCAAAGTCCGCAGATATATTTCCGATGTTTTGTTGATCAGGTGATCAGAGCCGGCTCGGATTTGAGCCAGTCTACCGACGTGTGGTGTGCCACGAGAGCCATGAGTCCGGTTTCCGCCATTCCCGGGGAAGATTTTGTGCAAAGCTCCAACAAGGTCACGTTCAGAAGCGGGGAGACTTCAAAAGTAAGAAATGTTGCTCGGTCTACAAATGAATAATATATTCATAATCGAATTTTCGACGGACACCTTACCACTGAGGAGTGTCAGCCGAAAATATTCATTGTTATTTCAATAGGAATATATTTTCAATTTTATATTGAAGTTCTGTACCTCCAAGAGTGTCTTCATATGTTGCTTGTGTAAGAAAAAGCAATTTTGATATTCCAGATATGCACCATGACTATCTTGGACGATTCTCAGTCGCCTACCGTGGAAGGAAATGAAACGTTCCAGGTCTATTTGACGTCCGTGCTGAGAGCAAAACTGGTCACCCCACATGTGGCGGTGGTCACAATCAACGATACTCTGGACGACAGTGAGTTGCATGCGCCATGGAGCGTAATATTTAATTACTAGAAAAAATCATATTAATTTCGGATTCGAGTACTTGGATCATTTTGTACTCTAATTATGACTTTGTGATTTCAGTTCCCACAATGCAATTCTTGGAGACATCGGTAGAAGTGAAGGAATCGGACAGATTCGTGGCGCTGGCCATTCATCGAGAAGGCGACGTCAGCAGTTCTTCTTCCGTTATATGCTACACGAGACGCGACTCGGCAGAAGTGGACGATGATTTTGTGGAACGAGCGAACACCGAGATGTCGAGAATTGTTTTCCAGCCTGGACAGAAGGTGATTTAAAGTGATTNAGGAAAAAATTCTNTCATAGTAATTCCAATCTATTGGGAAGAGGCGATTTAGGGCAAGTTTTTGTTGCAGTCAATTCTGGCGAAAGTTGCATTTATTTTTCACAACAGTTACACTGCAAAGTTGCATTTATGGATCAGTTCCTTGAAATTATGAGGGTATGAGATACTCAAATCGATCCGTATCCAAGGCACTGTAGCAAAACTTACTTCAACAAAATCAATAGCCTGAAAAAGTTGTCCCGGTGAAATTATAATTTTTGGCTGTCTAGCCTGAATGTANGTCAAATCAGAAAGGACGTCAGTGAAATAATCAAGCGATCAATTTAAATATAGTACCAAATATTTCCAGTAAAAAGTTAGGTGCATGAAAACTCGAAAAAAAGTATTGCAATAATTTATATGAAAAATCCAAAAAAGTTNCATGAAATATCGATAAAGTTGAAAAATATGGAGAAAAGTTGCCTGCAAGCAGCTGAANACACCATACTACATAACTTTAGAGTATTTAGGAAGCTGCCGGAAGCTGTAAAAAATGTTGAAAAGTTGCAAAAACTTGCTTTTGATTTCTAATTGCTCATTCGTATTCACATTTGTATTGATGCTTCTTCCTGACGAGTGTCAATCGAAAAGCTTTCAAGAAAGGGATTGTGATGAATATTGTATTACGAGTAATCAACATTGTGTGACAGATTGCGAATTGCAACGTCAGCATTGTGGACGACTCGACTCACGAGTCCAACGAAAGATTCACGGTCAGACTCGGAAGTGCGATCGGCAGTCGTTGGTATGGGGCGCAAGTGGGGTCCAACAGAATTGTGGAAATCACAATCACCAATGAGGAAGACGGTGGGTACTCTTAGAGATTACTAACCCACTGAGAGATTCGTAACTACAGTCGGCAAAGCTTGAATACATGGTAGACTTTTCCAGCTACTAATCTAATTAACTANCCTATGATTTTTTGAATAGTTCTAGTTTTAGTTCTATTTGCGCATTTTGACCAGTAAGATTTATAGTGAAATTCAGATTTAAGACTTTACAGGTGATTTTATGCGCATTGCTGTGCCCTGATCAGATTTTATTTCCTATTTTCAGAATCAGTACAACCTTGACTTTGAATTAATATTGGTTTTATAAAATTTGGCGCATATTCACGAGTCGTCATNGTGGCTGTTTTGCATTCAGCTCCTACACTGCAGTTTGAGGGCAGGGAATTCTCAATNCGTGAGCCAGACGCAGANGAACAGACTCGACAACTGTCTGTGAGAGTGGTCAGGTCTGGAGACACGTCGGAAGTTAGCAAGGTTCGTATTGTTTGATTTTCAACTTCAGCTAGATCATTCTGGTTGTTGAATTAGACCNGTTAGAGTAGTATTCCAGTAATCANATTTGTGAAACATTCCTATGTTTTCATTTAAATTCCAATCTAATTTCTGGTTTTTCTGGAAATGCTACCGGAGAACTGTATCGCGNGAAACGAGCCAAGCTTGCTGTACAGACATTTGCTATTCTCATCCTCATAAGAATGAAGTCTGATTTGATATTTTGATGTATTTGTTGCTAATTCAAAATTCACTTCAATTTATACGTTGTTTTTTTTCGAATTCNGTCATACTATTTCTAATCTAATCCGAAAAACAATTGTGTAGCTATAATTANAATCTAATTTTGAGAAGCAAAAACCAGTGGCTTTTTTCCCAGGTTCGATGCAGTACGAGAGACGGGTCNGCAACTTCAGGTCGCGACTACCAACCGAAGAGCTCGTTGCTGANATTCAACCCCGGTGACACAGAAGTCATATTCACGGTAAATCAATCTACCCTGATTCAGTGACATATGAAAATACATGATTATGATATGATAGTATATAATAATATATGAAAATATATGATCTGATGATTATTACAATTATTGCATTGCTACATTCTCAGGTGAACATACTCCCAAACGATGACACAGAGTGGCATGAAACATTCCTCCTCGTTTTGGGTCCTGACGACCCAGTCAACGCAGAACTGGGGCCGATATCGCAAGCTACCGTGACTGTCTTGGACAAGAACGCCGCAGGCAGTTTGGTCTTACCCAGCACCCCGGTCGTGGTGAGTATACAAACAATAAAGTTAATTTAGTAATTTTTTGGACCATACCTATTTCAAAATAATCCTAAATTTGTCTACCATCCAATTCTGGCGAAAATCGTCAAACCCATTTTTTAAATCAAATCCTCGCTAATTTCCTCAACTCACCCCCTTTTCAGGTTTCTCTATTGCATTACGACGAGGTGAAAGTTGGGCTCGAGATCGACCCCCCACCGGGTTACCCTCTTGTGTGCGTGACCCCGTGCGACCCCAGATATCCGGAATACGCAGACACGCGCAATTTGTGCGAAGAAGCCGGGATTAATGCGACCGCCATTAAATTCAGTTGGGAGGTTTGTGTTTCGTCTGTTACTATTGTAAATTTTTTAAATTTTAAATTTTTTGACTTTCAATTTTCTTTGAAATTCGAATTTTTCGGTTTTGAATTTTCCCGATTTTGAATGTTTTACTATTTTCAATTTTTATTGATTGTATTTTGTATTTACAATCAGGTTGCCATGCCGTCCAATTTTAACGGGGGAGGAAATCAGCCTTTCGAGAGAGTTGTTGACAACACACCCTTCACGAGCGTCAACACAAAAGTCTTGGACGGGATTTACTTCAACAGAAGGTACTTGTTCCGCTCGTAGCCAGAGGAGGTCAAAGCAACCATTGTTGGTAGTCTTGTAGAAGTATTGTCTTACATTTCGACTTGAGTACGAGTAGTAGTAGCTATTTCGATGACATGCTTAAACTACTGGAATTGGAAGTACAAAGAGTATAAAAGAATACGATTAAAAACATTCCAAATAGATGCAATTTTTGAAAATATATTCACTTACTATGATGCATGAGCTATTTTTCCCAGTTGGTATAAAAATTTCACACTTTCGTTACTCTTACGGTTACCATGACGGAGGCACTATCTTGCCCAGTTAGTATGACAATTTCAATCGTAAAATCAAAAGCCGCAAAAGTATTTAGCTTAATCTAAAAGATGTTAACCAAAAGTGGAACTAATTTACTACAAAACCTATTTCAGTGCTCCGTAAAAGTACTATGAACACGTCTTCTGGAAAGTTTTAATTTCCATCTCAAACTTTTTCGACAGATTCCATGTCCGTTGCGTGGCTCAAGCTGTTGACAGTACTACAGGAACAGGCGGGACTCCACTACGCAGCAACGTGGCGACGATCGGTACGGACAGCGGACTTTGCCACAACCCCATCATGTCCGGCTCGGAGATAGGGTTCCAGGCGCAGAGTTTTATCGCAAAGTTGGACTACATACAACCGGGCGCAGACGAACACGCGGACTCTCTGCAGATATCGGTGAGCTTTGAAATATTCTAATAATCTAATTCTAGTCTAATTTGTGAAATGCTTCTATGCTGTGTTTTCAATTCGACCTAATTTGTCGTTTTTCTGAAAATGCTAGAGGAGAACTGTAAAGAGCAAAACGAGCCAAGCATGGTGCACAGAAATCTGCCTTGTTTGCTTATGAGAATGAGCCATTGTTTCTTTCTAATCGGAATTTCATTTAATGTAATTGTATTTCTAATCTAATTTGGAAATGTGAAAATATTCCAGTTTTGTAACTATGATCCTGCTGCTTTGTTACATAAAGCAATGAAATGTGTATGGTGGGAAAAAGATCAAATTACCTTCAATGTGATGTAATATTTCTTTGTGGTCACACACTTGGGCACATATTTGAGCTTTGCACATCATCCATACTGTTATCACGTCATATTGAGTGGAAGAACGCATTTCAGTTGGATGGAAGTTTTTGAAATTCATCATTTAGTGATAATTGCTCCTGAAGAGTGTCAGCTCGAAAAGCTTTGGGTTTGAATACATCTATGTAATGAATATATTATGATAATGCATATTGAAGTTATGTACTCAGAAAAGCCTCTTCAACTTGAAGCGTAATACTTGATTTTGCCTTACTTACACAGGTTGAGATCCCTCATCAAGACGGCCGCCTTCCTCTGATCTCCACGATGCCGTTCAACAATTTGAAACTGCTTCTGTCTCGTTCCGTCGACCGTCAGCAGCATCTCTGCTCCAACATGATGTACAATTCAAGGACAATCCACATCAACCCCACAGATCTGGAGTTGGCGGAAGACGCGAAAGATCACGAACTCGGAAAATGTGAGTGGTCAAAGTGGCCAGGGTCACTAGAATTATTCATAATTACACTACATACATTTCTGCTGAATTACAAGTTGAAGTAGAAATTTCAAAGAGATGTCGAAACTACTTAAATTAGAATTATAAAATGAAGATCTAAACTGTAATCAAGTAGTTTCGAAAATTTGGTGGCTACTTTCAGTTTCAAAAATTTCACAATCAATTTCAATTTGACAATGTTCTTTCCAATTTCCCACTAGTTGCTGATGATCGCCCCTGACCAGTGTCAATATGGATATAACATTCAATTGTATTTTGAAGTTTTGTACAAGTTTTGTTCAAGAAGCTCTTAAAACATGTCTATTGCTGACTTACTGGGCACCGTTTAAGAGAGTGTAACAGCTGCAATCAAATCTGAATGATGAACATTTGTGTTTTTGAGGAGCAGTCCCATAAAAAAGTTCATGTTGTAGCAACAATTTGTAAATGCAAAGCCTACTCGAGAACATGAAAAAATAGAAGTTCCCGATGGACATAAGCATCGAACAATATTAATCTTTGCTCTCGCCTTTCAGACCTCGGCTTCATCGAACCCACAGACTACTCCAAGCTGTCTCTCGGCCCCGGTTTCGACAAACCCTTCCAACTGGACCCCAGCGTCAGAGAGCCCAAAACCATCGACCTCTACAAGTACCTCAACCTGAAGTCTTGCGTTTGGAAATTCAAAGCCTACTACAAAATGCACCAACTGGTCGACTACTGCAACGGCAAAGTAGATCCAGACTATCAGGTTCGTATCGAGGTTGACAGCCTTCCATAGTGTAAGATAATATCGAAACTATGATTTCCGTCTATAAATTCACTCTTGTAGGCATGGATTGTGTCATTTCATTACTGGAAAAAATCATTGTGTCATGCCCTATTTGCTGGTTTTACTAGACCTGACTTTTGAGCAGGTTCGCGATTCACTCAAGTCTCTTCTCACCGTGACGGTACCTCTTCACGTGTCGTACGTTTACGTGACCGCCCCCACCGGCTGGGGCTCGTTGGAACACCGAACTGAAATGGAATTCTCATTCTTGTACGACGGGATTTTGTGGAAGAAAGGTAAGCACAAAATTGTCCAGAGGCGGGAAACTAGAAATTTTCAGCTTTGCTAGAATTAGAATGAAAAAACTTTGAAATCGAATTCAATTCGTGATTAGGAAGAAATACAGCAAAAATCAAGCTCAGTTCATACCAAATCAGAATTCATTCTCATAAACACGAGAATGAAAATGTGTGTACGTAAGAATCACAAAAATATCCACAAAATATTGCTCTACTAATGACATGAACTCGTTTTTCTTCAGAAATTCAAACGGAGGGGTCGCGTTCCGCTCGACTGACTGTGACAAAAATGAAGATTCGAGACGACGGAAGATTGGAAATTAATTTCGAAACGGTCGTGAATTTCCGGGGTCTTTTTGTGTTGCGTCACCACACGCTACCGGACAGAGTGAGTTATGGATAGATATTTGAATTGGGTTCGCAAGAAACAAGGAAAAAGACTCAAAAAATGGCTATGTAGACTAGAAGAAAACAAGGCTCTCAGAGTCAGTCGTAATAGTATCTGGTGCAAACTACAGCTTGTTGCATAGAAATATATATTAAACCCAAACACCTCATGCACATGTTGCAGCCATTCATAATATATATGCTAAGAAAATGACGTAATATTGCGTTTACAAAATGATGTAAAAAAATATATTCAGGATACATTTGTAAAAATCGATCGTAACTAATTTCAGGTATCGTGACAAGTGCGGAATAACAGAATCCGTCCAGAAATGGTCATAATATTAGATTAATATTATAATAATATTAGATAGTATAAATTAATAACCATGCATAGTTGTTTCGAGTGTACAAGTACTGATTTATGGCGATGTCAAAACTACTCAAAATAAATTATGAAAAATGCCAAAAATAGTAAGTTTCCATCCTTTTCAGAAATCATCGATTTTCGCTCCGGAAGGCGTGAACGTCCAGTTCAACCTGGAGAACGTCTGGAATGAGAGCAAGTTTGATTCTCCGCGGCAGCAATGGCGTGCTGTGAGCAAATACAGCAAAAAGGATTACACCGCCGAGTACCAGGTTCAGCTCTTGCCCTGCATCGTCTCGCCCACAACCAAGTGGAAACCGACCCTGGACGGGCAGGAAGTGTCGTGTGCTGCGGGAGCCCCAGAAAAGTGAGTTGAACATATCTGTGTTGTCGCAATGCTTCGATGACTGTTTGTAGATGTGATCACTGATACTTTTCGGAATTCTCAAATCGATTCTGCCTACCTGCACTAATGACTCGAGACTTCTTCCACTTCTACTTAAAAAGCTACTCAGTAGAAAGTAGTTTTGGGATTGCTTTGCGTCACTTTTATGAGTTGATATACTTTTGAAAACTGTTCCTCTTTGTGGTGTCATTACTAATTTTGCGTCGTAAAAATGCATCTTGCAATTTCGAAAGTCCCCCACCTCCAATAATCTGCCAAAAGTATGTTACCTTTCGACAAAATCTACTTTTTGAAACCGTTTACGTGATTACTCTTTATCCATTTTCACTTCCGCTAGAATTAGATTTGATATGTCTTCAACACCATTACTTGTTATTGTGGAGAAATTTCACGCACCAATGTCGACTATCATATTCACCCCTAAAAGTAGCCTCCGCTACCAGTTCACCAAATCTACCTCCTGATTTCTTTTAATACCTTCCATTTTCTACTTCACAATTGAATTAGTTTGGAATTGCGACTTCTACCTGTAGTAGAGTAGAAATGTCAGGCGTCACTCCTATATCTACTTGAGCACCAATCTCGACTATTTTAACGACCTCTGTCGATTTCCAGGTTTAAACTTCCGATCGCCATCCAGCAAACGACCAGGCCCGTACCCATCGTGTATTCTCTCAACACCGAGTTCCATCTTTGCAACAACGAGAAGCTTTTCCTCTTGGATCCGCGCAAAGCAACCAAAGGAGAACTGGATTACAAGGGATCATTTTCCAAAGGTACAGGCTGCGAATTTAATTTATTCAATAAAAGCTTTACGGCTGATGCTCGTCACCGATGAGCATCAGTCGAACCGATTTTAGTTAATGAATTAACAATATGAAGTTATTGTGCTATTCTAAAGTTCTGAACCCATATTGGCTTGTTTAAATTCTTTTGCAAATATTGACGATTCGAATTACGTTTTTCAGGTCAAACGTTATTCGGCCGAGTTCTGTGGAGCCCCGATCAAGACCTTCACAGCGCTTACAAGCTGCAGATTGACAAAGTTTATCTTTGCACTGGCCGAGATGGGTTTGAACCGACTTATGATCCCGACGGGACCTTGTACGGAAACGGAAAGACGTACGGATGTATCCAACCCAGCAGGCAACTGCAGCACAGATTCCTCTTGCTGGTAAGATGATACACTCCTTGAGCTGTTGTAGAGTGTTCAGTTCAATCCTAACTTCTGGAGTATGTGACCGGCGGTACTAAACTTGAATATTGCATTCAAGACTACATTCTTTGCAGTCAATTTATGAACTGGAAGACTTTTTGTGTGTCTCTAATGAAGAGTTAACAGCATAGTTAGAAGCATTTAAACAGAGATGCACATGAAAGCAATCTGACTAAGCATGACGTAGCAAATGTAAATTTACAAACAATGCTACACAAAGCTGTACAAGATAATTCTAGTAGCCCAATTAGACTGATCTGAATCTAATTTTTGAAATTTTTCCATCCTCTCATTTTGATTGGAGTCTCATTTCTGGTTTTCCTGAAAATTTCAGTCATTCTAATTTTAATCTACTTTGAAAAATTTGAAAATTTCTAGTTGTCCTTCTGTTGACATGGGTCAGGATTATTCAGTTTATTGATCCTTGACTCCAATACAGATCTGCACTTGGAAATCACACACACACACACACGGAAAGTCTTTGAGCTGATAAATTATACTGGTATGAATCCAGACATGTACAAGCTACTGGATTTTCAAAATCTGCAACTAGAACTACTGTAAAAACATAAGTAAAACTAACTAGACTTGTAGTTCATTCAAGCCTGTATCAATCCCAACATAATCGCAGGATCGTAGCAGCCGTGACACGGAAGACAAATATTTCCACGACGTTCCGTTCCAAGCAAACTTTGCGTCCGACGTGCCGGAGTTTGCCGAGCTATCTGATTTGTCAGGGGTCGACGGCTTCGCAATAAGGGTCGACGCTCTTTACAAAGTGCAGGCCGGACATCAATGGTACCTTCAGGTAAGACTTGGTCTGCACACACGTTGTCAATGTAGTTAAACGGAGTAGAAATATAAACGGGTACTTCTACTGTTACTTGAGAGATTATCTGGTTCTTGTTTTATTGTCATATGTACATAGATTTAACCTGGTTAATCTATTAGGGTTGAGAACATTGTCTGTTTTACCTCTCCCACCTTTTCTCACTGGTTGGCTACGCGCCGGTTTTTTGAGTTATATTGTCATTAAAACTGTTTGAAATAGCCCCTGTATCACAGTAGCTGGATCTATTTTTTATGTGAGTAGGCAATACCATCTTAGACATATATTTACTAACCACCTCTACTCTCAGGTGATGTACGTGATCGGACCTGACGACTTCACACCGTCTCGTAGACGTCGTTCTGTCTCCATGTACGCGTTGAAGCATCGACACAGGAGATCAGTCGACGACCCAATATCATCCTACAAAAACGGCACCAACATGCGAGGAATCGTAGTTGAAACGGAAGAGGAGACACCGACGGCTTTCATAGCGGCCGCGGTGTTAGGAACGATACTGCCAATACTTGTATGCGTGTTCTGCATGCTTTGCTTTGTTCGGCGAAGACGCAACAAGAAAAAAGACGTCAGCAATGTGAGTACTCTGTAAAGAGTAATCCGTTAGCCTCTGCTCAATTAGGACTGCTTGGTTATGCTCATTTTTGACCGAATTAAGGGAAAATCAATTGTTTGCTTTATGGTCATGCGTAAAGGCACACACACACAACGCATTCAAAATGCGGTACTGTGAGTGATAATGAATTGCAGCTATGTTATACTGCGGTAATTGGTGCATATCTCATAAAACACGCCAAATAAAGCAGTTGTCCCAGTTATCCAGTGTCCAAATCAAATGAAGTTGACTCTACTTCGTTACTGACTGAAAACTGTAGTAGAAGTGTGAGTGGTCTACTATAAATGATAAGCAGTTGAGTTTGTAGCGCGAATAGGCGAAACGTATCCGAGTACTCTGTATTTGCGTACCACTCATTTTGCGAGATCCACAACTAGAACTAGAACTAATCAATTTTCAAAATCCGCAACTGGAACTAAAAACTAATCACATTTCAAAAACTCAAAACTAGAAGTACCGGTATCCAATTTTAAAAGTGCTCAACTAGAACTATAACTATTTACTTTTCAAAACTCGCAAATAGAATTACAGCTACTCATATTTCAATACTCACCACCAGAACTAGAACTTTTTGCTTTTCAAAACTCGCAACTAGGAGTAGGATGTTGTATATTTTTTTACTTAATGTCTTTTGCGGCATATACACAGACTCATGATATGACATACACACGATTTATGAACTAGAACTACTCACTTTTGAAAATCCGCAACTAGAACTAGAACTACACACTTTCAAAACTCACAATTAGAACTAGAAGTACTCTGAAAACCAGTAGTTGACTTTCAATTAACTAGATTATTGCTATCTTTCAGAGCCATATCGTGGTCGGAGATAGGAGAGAAGAATTGGTGAAGAAATGTGCTGACGATGACTCTGCCGACGAAGAATTTTCAGAGTCATGGCCGTTGTCTGGAGAAAAACAACGTCCCAGTTCCGGTGGTTTAGTGACGGTCGTCACTGTGAAGACGCCAAATGTAGAGAAAAATTATCGTAGAGACGCTAATGATGTTGAACTACAGCCGCTGAGTGGTAGCGCTGAGATTAACAACGCGAAATCGAGGAGTTACGCCGGAAAAGCTTCTCGGAAAAAGAAAAAGATACCAATCGTAGAAAATTTGAGGAAAAATGAAGACGATGGGACGGAGGTGTGATGTAACACGCGGACACGATTGCACTATTACGACGTCACACTCGATACGTCGGTAGGGCTGGGCAAAATCGAGTGCCTGAGTGATTCTAAATCAATATTTGAGTGTGAAAATATGAAAGATATGGGAAGTATGTACTTCTTAAGCGACCACAAAGAATATAATGTCTGTTCTCCATCACATTAAGGATTATTTGGTGTTCAAACGACCATACCTATTTCATTGCACTTTATGTCAACGCTGTGAGTTGATCACCACTTCACAGATATGTCATTTCCACTAACGAGTGTAGCTTTATTACTACATGTTCCGTATGCTGTGATACGACCAATCCACGTTTACAGCCTTCCAAATGGAAAATAGTATCAAAACTATTATTCTTGGTAGTGGCAAGGAGAGTATCATTTCAATAGTTAAAAAGAATCATCGTGTCCAGCCCTAACCGTCGATAAAAGATCGCTATTACCTCAGAGAAAGACAAAACGATTGCTCATACTTGCCTGAGATGTCATAATTTACTTTGTTTTTCTTTCGTTTTGCATAAAACAAGTCAATAGTGGGTGCTTGCGCTGATAAGCTCCTTCAAGAAATCGTATTTCGTCAAAATGTGAGACAGTACAAGGTCGAAATGAGTTTTATTGGTTGCTCAGCTACCGACGAATGAATGCTGCCAGAATATGATGCCGGTTTCAGCCTGATTTTCAACATTTGCCCGTACAGACGCACTTTCGATCTTAATTTTACCGTTATTTGAGTTGCTGTCATTGGTTTCGCGAATTAGGATCACAATGAGTCAAATTTCCGACAAAACATTTTTGTGCTTTGCTCATTATTTATTATTATTTCATTGTGAATTGCATGCACACTAACATTCACTTTATTTCAATATAACTATTTTACTGACCAGTGTTTTATATTGTCACAAAGGAGGGATCGTTTCTTCTTGTAATATATCGATAATTTGTGTTTCTTTTGTCGTTGGGGGTTGTCAGTAAGGAATGAAACATTGTCTCGTACCCAAATCTCAATTTATGTTGCTATTTACGGCGATCCGTCCCAATATGAATACTGTCACCCCATTATGTCAGCATCAATTAGGCCGCATTTTCTTGCATTTTTATTTCTACCTATTTATCACAGAATCTCTGTATTTTCAATGCGTGTTGTACGAAGGTGCTATCACCTGGACATGTTTCTTTTACCTATTAGAATAGATTTGTGTATATTATGAATAGACTGCTATGCGAAGTTTGATATCTGACATAGCTCTGTGTGATTCAACTGTACATAACGAAGCCTCAGTGTGGAATGGTTTACATTCTCCAGAATCTGACGGCTTGCTGCGACAAGGTCACATTACTACGACCTCATCCCGATATTATTTGCCTTCAAAGCAGACTTGTAAATGAATGTATGTGCCTGCGTAATGAAGGCTTTTTTTAGGAAAATAGTAAAACATCACGTTTGTGCTGCAACTCTGTTTGCCAACATATAGTTCTGGAGTGTCCTGCAAATTTTATCTAATAAAATTTCATAAAAACAGTTGTCACGATTCAAATTGAGCTCGACTTGTAAAGACGTGGTTGTCATGACTCAAATTTGTGTGTTGACTCGAGATTTGGACGGCCAAGACAGGCATATCTTGTGGCTTCGAAGAATAGTAAAGTTGATTGGTAATAATTGGTCTATCAGTACTGGTGCTAGAAATAATTGGGCCATGAACTGTTGAGAGGAAAATTAGTATATTATGAACGAGGTTATACCATATTACCAAGCAGAGTTGCAAAAAGTGGGTTCAACTCAACTGATCAGTGTACGGTACACAATGACTCGGACTCGAGTCTCAACACTATGACTGGAATTTCGAGTCTCAAAACTTCCTTGACTTAAACTCGGTCGTGAATTGAAAATGACTCCAGTGAAAACTATATTAAAGTAAGATTGACCTCTGACTCGGTTACAACCCTTGAAAACTTTTGACAGGGACAACGATTCTTGTGCAATTTGTCTCTTTATTAAATAATATTCTAGCTCTAATACAGGATTCAGAATCACAAAAGAATAGGCGTTCGCACGTTAGCAATCGCGATAGAAATGCTGCGAAAACAGTAACTGCAGAAGATTCGATGAAAATATTCCCTTCGCGCATTCGTATCCGACATGGAATGAATGAAAAAGGTTGAATATATAGATCACGGCACAAGGTAGACGAGGATTGCAGACTAGATATATGAGATACATTTAAAAACGTAATTAACATCAATAGTAGTTTGTCAATGCCATCAAAAAGTGCAATATTCCAGTGGATTCAGAAACATCTTGGGGAAAACACCGGGAGTGCCCATGTGGGCCAAAATAGGGGGGAGTACGTATCTTGAACTAATGAGGTCTTGTGTTTATTTTATTGATTTTATACCAAGTGGCAGAAAGCAAGCCAACATGGGGTTACCAAGACCAGCACAGCCCACTTCAACTGTATAAAGAAGAACGACATTTGAAAAATGCTTCACAGCGGTCAACATGAATGCTCATTCAAATACCGTTTGTTTGGTTACATATCCAAAAAAAACAAACATTTAATCAGCACACCAGGCTCTAAAAAGGGAATAAAAGGTATCCTCCACGTAAATGTATGGGTTGCCACGGCTACAATTCCGGGCGGAGCATCTCTTGAGGCAGAAGATTGAAGAAAAGTTGTCAGAACATCAATTTGAATATCGCGGGCGAAGATACATCACAAATCCTGGAATAGCAATGAATCGGTTTGAGACGGAATTGTGCAAACTACTGGATTTTCAAAATGAGAAACTAGAACTAGAACTTATCACTAGAAGTACAACTACAGCTACTCTCTTCCAAATCCGCAACCAGAACTAGAACTACTCATTTTTCAGCATCTGCAACTAGAACTAGAACTACTCATTTTTCAAAATGCACAACTAGAACTAATGCTACTGAAAAATATACTATTTAGTTGACCGTTGACTAGTTGTTAGTTTCTACAAATCTGTTCATCCTAATACCTACACCGACCTTTAAATGCTCCTTGAGCTTTTCGAACAGCCAAACCTGGTCGTCCGGCTTCAGAGCGAGAATCAACGGCAGCAGACGACTCGGGCTCGGGACCCGAATGATGGCGGACATGTACACGTGGACAAAAGTCGCCATCAGAAATTGGCAATCGAAACGGTCCATCATACCGCCGTGTCCCGGGATGATGTCGCCAAAGTCCTGGCGAGGGGATTTAGTTGTTACATGCAAAGGTCAATAGAGTTGATCAAAAACAATTCCTTTCATCAAAATTTTGCGGTTATTTTGTCAAAAATGTAAGGTTGGCTAAAAAACGTTGCACATCAAATTTAGCTCAATTCCAACTTGGAGATGTGAAGCTACAGTTAGCTACAGATATAATTTTCAAATTTTTTTTTCAAATTTTACTGTCAACCCCTGGAAATTGTTGAGTTGTCCTAAATAACGACGCAGCCATCGTTTGTGCTCAAGTGCAAGTATAAATAGCGATTGCAAAGTACGTAAAAAAGTCTGCATTCTAGGACTAAAAATTTGAAGACTGTAGGAGCAAATTGAAAAAATTCGAACAATCGATAGCTTAGGTTCAATGCACTATTTTTACACCAAACACAAACATATTATTCATTTCTAAGGCAACAAAAATGCACCTTGACTTTGAAAGCTCTCTTGAATCCGCTGGCAAAGAACCCTCCGAACGGCGCTATAATCGAACTGAAGAGAGAGAAAACCACGCAGTGCAGTTGGAACGGAATCGTGACGAACGTAGTCATCTTCAAACCGACCTAGAATGCATGTAAAATATGTATCTGAAATCAGAGCAAAGGATTTCAACCAAACTTCTACAAACTACTGAATTTTCAAAATGTGCAACTAGAACTAGTCACTTTTCAAACCCCGCAACTAGAACTAGAACTACAGCTGCTCACTTCACATAACTGCAACTAGAACTAAAATTACTGTTTTCAAATCCCGCAGCTGGAACTAGAAGTAGAGCTACTCACTTTATAAAACTCGCAACTAGAACTAAAACTACAACCACTCGCTTTACAAAACTAGAACTAAAACTACTGTTTTCAATTTCCGCAACTAGAACTAGAAGTAGAACTACTCACTTTATAAAACCACTCACTTCAGATAACTACAACTACAACTAAAACTACTGTTTTCAAACTCTGCAACTAGGACTACTCACTTTACAAAACTCGGAACTACAACTTAAAGTACAACTACTCACTTCACATAACTACAACTAGAACTAAAACTACCACTTTCAAACCCAGCAACTAGAACTAGAAGTAGAACTACTCACTTTACGAAACTTGCAGCCAGAACTAGAACCACAACTACTCACTTTACAAAACTAAAATTAATGCTGTTTTCAAAACCCGCAATTAGAACCAAGTAGTACTAGGAGTAGAACTATAAAAAAAGCAGTAAGCTGACCATCGACTAGACCCATAGTTTGTCTGAGCAAATCTCACCACTTTCAAAAGCACTTGGACAAAAAGCGGAATCTCAAACGTAGCAGGTTGGAAGATCGCCGGCACCTCGCATTGCGTGTTGACACCGAGTCCCAAGTCAAAATCGGTAGGGCAAGTCAAATAGGGATACTGGGCCAGGTATCCTGACATCTGGAAATAAAAATATGACGGATCACCATCTCGTCCCGATCTTGTCAATANCNTATGTGGTGATACTCAAGTAATACCCGACTACAAGTNATATTGTAAATTTTACTGGCTACTTGATAAAATTGNTAGGTTGCCTAAAAAATGACGCACAACAATTTTCGCTCAATTCCAATCACTAGAAGCGAAGTCATTAGAGTACGAAATTTTGGATTTAATCGATGAAAAATATATACATTTTTCAATTTCTACTAGCTAACCCGTGAAATAGTTAAGGTCGTATGAATAAAAACGATGCACAACAAATTAGGCGCAATTCCAACCTGTAGCAGCAAAGTTAGTGATGTTCAAAATTTAGGATTCCGAATCATAGTATTTACGATGAGTAGATCTATAATAAATAATTTGTGGCCGTAAATACTATTTTTTCAAATCCAAAATTTTATGCTCCAATAACTTTGTTTCCGGTGATTCGAATTGAGCCAAAATTGGAATGCGTTGTTTTTTTTAGGTTTTATCAACAGTTTTATCAAGCAGTCGGTAAAATTTGAAAAAAAGTTATTTCGAATAGCCCCAATATTCAGTTATCGTCATACAGGGTCTATTTCTCACAACAAATTTGGTTCTTACGACAATTTCGCTTGTACAATGATGAAAACCTATCCCAAAACTACTTTCTATTTCTTAAAATCCAAAGTGAACAGCTTCTTGGAGGTATAGAACTTCAACATACTATTCAAATTCCAAAGTGTAAAACGGAAGTAGCTTTACAAAAAAAATGTTCAAGTACAAGCGAAGAAACCACACCACACAACCACATGAGCAAGTACTGCAAGCAGGCATCGCCTACTTAGGATTTCTTAAAAGTAGAAGTATTTGGATACTGGCCCCCTCTGGTCAATGGGAAAAAGCAACTTACAAACCATCCCAGGATAACTGTAAAGAATCCACCGCCAATGAAACCTTCCCACGTCTTCTTGGGAGACAACTGTGAAAATATCACACAAAATGTCTGAGAGGTGAGCAACTGGAAAACTTTTAGCTTTTCCAAGCTACTTTCTAATTAGAATTATAGCTATACAGTTTTTTCAAATTAGATTAGAATTAAAATGATTGAATTTGCAAAAATTTGGAAATTCAATTCAATTCTGAATTATAAAGAAACACAACAAAAGTCAGGTTCAGTTCTTATCATAGGTCACTCCCATAAGCATGAGAATGGGAAATTGCTGTAAACCGAGCTTGCCTCGTGCGCATGACTACTGTAGCATTTCCATATCAGTAGAAATTAGATATGAATTAAAATGAGAGCGTAGAGACATTTCACAATAGAACTACTGTTATTTTGCTCTTAACAGGATCAGAAAATTATCTATTTATCATGGCCTGCTCTACAAACCTTGATAAGAGGCGTTCGTCCAAAGAAAAACCCGCACATGTACGCCATGATATCGTTACAGATCACCATGGAGACCGGCACCAGAAGCCAGATCATCCCGTCGAACAGGTTGGTGAGGATGAGATGCGATTGTGTGACGATAATGAGGAGAGTGACGTGCGTCCAACCGAACTGGATGCAAAGAACTCGTTAGAGATCAACACTGCTATGGTTATGAGTAGGGCTGCGCACAGTGATTTAAGTACTCGAATCTGAATCAAGTACTAATTCTAGTGATTCGAGCTGAGTCGTCGAGTCGAGATGATTTTGTCCAGTACTGAAATTCTTAACCCCTTGTCAGAAAGAGTTAACTTATCAACGAGAATTACAGTTTCGATACTATTTCCTGCTGTAGAAGACTGTAAATCTCAATTCGTCATCTCGCAGCATACGAAGTCACAAAGTGCAACGTAATAGGTCTGATCTAACAAATACTAAATAATCTTTGATGTGACCTAGAAGTGACATTATATTCTTTGTGGTAACATAAAAGGCACATATTTCAACTTTCCACCGCATTCATAGTTCATACTAGCATACTCGAAACCTAATACTCAATTCAGAAATCACTCAGATACTCATTTTTGCCCAGTCCGAGAGAGCATTACCATGAAGAATTGAATCTTGTACATCTTCTTGACCAGACTGAGTACGAACATGATGAATCCGATCAGGTAGAACGTGAACGAGACCAAGCGATGATATTTCAGCAGAAATCCGATGACGGGCTGAAAATATTTGTTTGTGACAGCAGTGTTCTGCGGTTAGTTGACTGTCAACAAACTAGTGCATTTTTGAGTACCGAGTTCTAGTTCTTGTAGCGCATTTAAAACTAGAACTTGGAACTAGAACTACTACAAAACACATGTTGTCAATTGGGGTGATGGCGGTGTTGTTAGATGGTCTTGGAGCCATTGCTAGCTCAGAGTCATCACTACTAAGAGTGGCGTAGCCAGGGGTGGGTTTAGGGGTCAAAGCCCATCTCATTTCAAACTTGTGTCGATGTTCTTGTGGCATGCCGATCTGATTCTGATAGAATAAAAATGACCGAGTTGCTACTGAATCGAATCTAGTTAGCTTTTCAAGGTCGTTAGTTCTAATCCTAGTTAGAAGTTTTGAAAAGTGAGTAGTTCTTGTTGCAAGTTTTACAAAGTTGAGTAGTTCTAGTTGGGCATTTTGAAAATCCAGATTGCACAAGTCTGATCCTTCAGAATCCCATTTTACAGGTTCCTCATCACAATGTCATTACAACAATCTCATTCTAACGACAGGCGAAAATAATTGGATACCAATTGCAGGTAGACAGGTAGAGAAATACCTGTTATCGTCCTATAGCAAGAAAGCTTATGAAATATTAAAGCTAATCCACCCACCGAGTCTGGCAACAGCTCTGATCTGGCTTCCAGATAAAAGAAATAGTTGGCGCAGGCCAGGAAATACCAACTCAAGGTACGGAACCAAGGCAGCTCGAACGTCTGGTAGTAGCGATGTCCGATTGTGATGATTTCGTGAAAACATTTGACTTGGATAGCAAACACCTGTAACAATCATAGTGCTCATCAAGACTCTACAAAATGTAAAATTGCTGGTAGGGCTGGGTAATTTCAGTAACCGAGTAATAATTCCAATGGCTCGAGTTGAGCAGTGGGAGTTGTAGGGGTTGCGTACTCTTAACAAGTTAAACATACTACTTTCTAAATAGCAAGATGCATCTTTGCGAATAAAGCAAAATGACTATTTATGCTACATATGAGTGAAATTTCCAAAAATATATTCAGTTACCACGACACAGGGCTCTTTCCCATGGTTTTCATGACAATTTCACGCGGAAAAGTGACTCAAAAGTATTCCCGAAACTACTTTCTACAATTCAAAATCCAAAGCGTAAAATTCAAGTATTACCAAAACTGTTACAGTAGTATAAGTAGCCTAAAGACATAACCAGCCAAGTAAGTAGAGCGATTGCGCAAAGCTTACTTGAGTACTCCAAAAAAGTACAAGTACTCACTGACCACCACTGGAACCAATACTCACCACAAGCATGATAATGATGGGCCCTCCCCAAATCATTAGGGCAAAGCAGAGAAGCATGCACGAACTGAAAAAGCCGCGAATCCACCAATTTTTCCACCGTGGGGGAAGATCCTGAAATTTTGAAGACATTTCAA
>ATSW01005337.1:0-14272 GCA_000444245.1 Botryllus schlosseri
AACTGAAATAATGTAATTGATCCAACTCTGGGTAGTGGCAGGAGTGCGATGCATACAGTATCGGAATCTGTACATGGTTTTGTATAGACGTAGAATTGCAACTCGCCAACCGCATGAGATCAGAAGAGAGCAGAAATGAATTCTCAATATTATATGGCTATACTTTAATCAACGCATAGTGGGTTCCACCCTTTATTTTAATAATCGTCAGACTCATGACTTGACTCGAGTCATCCCAACACTGTACGTTGGGGGTTATAAATCAATGCGACCCTAGGTACAGATTATTCTTACAAAATTGCAGGAATCACTAAATCCGCTTCATTATTCATAACACACACGGATGCATAAAATAACACATGCAGCCGGGAAAACAGTATGTATCAGCAAGTCAACGCGCAATCATCGATTTTGCCAGGCATATTAAATCTCTCGTGGCCAGTGCAATGAGGGCATGCATTCAGTTCGCATCAAGTTTCGTGGATCACAATGAATGCCTGCTATTTTGCTGAGTCCCTTGTTGGGTAAAGTGCTGGTGGACTATAGTACAGTAGCCTATCTTCTGTTCAAAAGTACTGAATACTATTCGCATTGGTTATAGTCATAAATTCATATCGTAATTTGTCTAAATTTCACACGGGCATTAGAATAAATACGATTATTTAAAACTTATTCTTATTTGATATCGTTTTCTAAAATACCACGACTTTATAAATACATATCCAATGTCAGTAAATTCACCCCGTCGAGAGGGTGGCACAACTCACAAGGTCAATAGTAACGCATTGTGTATTTTATATAACATGGTAAATTGTGTGTGTTTTGATCAGGTGAAAATATAATAATAATAATAATAATAAACACGGACGGCAAATGCAGAATGTGCCACAACCAAAATGAAACTGTAGCACATCTCATGTCCGGCTGTGGTGCACTTGCAGCTACCGAATACACATGGAGACACAATAGGATTGGTCACTACATTCATCTTGAATTATGCAAACATTTTAACATCACCACTTCGACAAAAAATTGGTATGATTACAGCCCAGCACCGGTGACAGAAAACGAACAAGTAAAAATTCTGTGGGATGTACCAGTTATAACTGACCGCGAAATCAGGAGCAACCGCCCGGATATAATCGTCAAACTAAAAAAGAAAAGAGAATGCTTATTCATTGAACTGGCTGTCCCAGCTGATCACAACCTACTGCAAAAAGAATCAGAAAAATACTCCAAATACGCAGACCTCAAAATGGAATGTGAGAAAATGTGGCGATGCAAAATAAACATTGTACCGATAGTCATTGGTGCTACAGGGGTCGTGAGCAAAAAACTCATGAGGCATATCCAACAAATTCCGGGTAACGTTCGATTCGACATGATCCAGAAATACACATTATTGGGCACTGTGCACATTCTTCGGAAGGCCTTGAATGCACCACTGGACTAAAATTACACTTGTGAATCACAGCATAATTTCTGTAATTTCGATTCTTCATCTTCAATCATCTCTACCTCTGCTCTGTAACCCTTGCCAATTCTTCATCTGCTGCAACTGCAATTCTGTAATCTGACTTCTCCGTGTATTGCATAGGAATAACAATTTGAATGTATTACTGAAATTTTAAAAATTTACTCCAATCTCGCCATTTTCCTTTGGGGGCAGGTTGCTCCCCGGATTATGTGTATATCTACCAGTTCTACTGTGAATAAAGAATATAATAATAATACACAAGAGCTACATTTCAATTGTTTTACCCATATTTTAATTATACATAATGGGATATATATCATATTTGAATCATTTATAGGTATTAGAATATCCGTGGCTTGCATATATTATAAAAACTTATAACATATGAAAAAGGAAGCATATGTCGAAATAAGTATTTCTATGTTAACTGTACAGTAATTATTTCGAGCTGAGCCACAATGAAACAGTTGTGGGGCTGGAGTTGGAGTCGGTGCGTTTAAAGACTCGGGAGTCGGATTTGGAGTTACAGTCGAAGGAAAAATTTACCAACTCCACACAGTGGCGTAGCAGCCACTTGGCGGTTCTGGCTCCAAGGGGGCGGCAAAATGAGGCTGCACAGTGCACACAGCCGGCTAAAAGCAGCGTAATTGGTAGTCCTAATAGCTGGCGTCCCGTGAGCTAAAATTTAATTAAACTGATCTCAATCGAAATCTGGTGTCGCGCTGATTCCGAAAACACGAATTAATATGTTGGCATTGCAATGGAACCACTCCGAGAAAGCCGTCAAGGCCGATTTTTCCTAATAATCGGAGCGCCGCAATGCAATGACCAATTGCCATGATAATGTCGAATGCTGATGCGAGTATTTGATACGCGATGGAGCGCACATCACGCCGCTGTAAATGCCCTTCACGCAAGTTTTGATAAAGTTTTGGATGCTCTTGAGGAACTAGGTAATCCCAATGAAAATCTTACTACACAAGGGGACGTATTCTAGAAGCGATTCAGAATGCACGATGCATGTTTCAAGCTTTGGAGAGATTTTTGAAGCTGAAACTATAGGTTTACCGGCATACACCACTTAAATGATATGTTTTGATTTTTGAATCCCCACGCGCTGCTGCGAAGCGAAAGTCGCAATTTATTCACCAGCGCTTTTAAAAGCACTTATGAAGCCGAGGTGGACTTTTTGAAGTTAGCTGCGGAAATGGACAGATTTAGGAGGCTGGTGCGGAGCAGTGAAATCAAGTTTGATCGTAGTGCAACAGCGTTTGATGTTTTACAGTGATTAGTTAATGCAAAACTACTTGATTCGACATCATATTTATGCTCGTGTCTGAACATTTATCTGACCATTGGTGTTTCAATTGCGAGGTGTGAGAGGAGCTTCTCAAAGCTCAAGCTCAGTGCTTTACAACCTGTGTGACGGTTCGCACTTGTGCGAATGAAAAAATTGCAGTGCGAATGACGAAGGTGGTGCGAACGGTGCGAATAAATACCCGGATCAAGTGCGAATGACGAAAGGCGGTGCGAATGAAAATCGTGATTAATTGTTAACTTTTCTGAGGTGAAATAATTCAAATAAACCTAATAGAAAATTTAAGATCAGTGTAACATTTGTAGTTGCGACGCAATTGTAAAAAGTTAATACGTCGCACCACTAATCGTAACTCTCACAAGCCGTAGTGAAAGCAAAACGAGCGAAAACAGTTGCCTTTTTAATGAGACACTTGATAGCTTAAGCTACATAGTAGCCAGTTTGTTGCACATCTGAACAAAATATTATTAAGTATAGGCCTATCTTCGTCTTCTTTTTGTATAACAATTTTCGATTAGCTTGTGCGAATGAAATTTATTTTACAAAAAAAGTGCAAACGGAGCTCAAAAAGGTTGAAAAGCCCCGCTCAAACTGATTAAGTCTTATTTACGTTCTACAATGAATGATGATCGGCTATCAGCTTTATCCATTCTGTCTATAGAAAGGGACTACGTTCAAAAACTTGAATTTGAGGATATTATCGCTATTTTGCTTCTGCGAAAGCCCGAAAAGTCAAGTTTTGAGGCGGCTATTGATTTCTATTTGCACAATACATTCGTTCGATATTTCTTGACTTTATTATTTCTGGCCTTATTAACGTTAAGACGGTGAGGCTGAGACGCGGCATATCATTTCTAATTATTTTTAATGACAAGACTGCTAGAACATCAATATACGTCGAAATTTGCTGCGATCTACTTAGGGGGAAGGGGCGGCATTTTAAATGAGAGCCAGGGGCGGCAGCACACGCTGCTACGCCAGTGACTCCACAGCCCTGCTGCGGAACGTTCGATACTGTAGTTTTTGCAGAGCTGAAAGGGCTTTGTCACTGCCTTGGCTTATAACTATCTCCCTAACTATACAATAAGTATGTAGGTAGTCAGTTACGGCGCTTGTTGCTTTTGGCGATGAAAAACCAGTAATGCCCGCATAATTGCAGTGCCCTCTACCAAGGGTGTCAAACTCAAATAGCCTCGCAGGCCGGATTCAAGCCTTTAAAATCATACCGCAACACCTTTATTCGCAAACAATTGTATTCATAAAATACAATGATTGTCAGGTTGAATACTGTTGAAAGCCTATAAATAAGTGGTGCTAACGACGATACAAGTTGGCATATTTCTATACTCCGTTTGCTGTAGTCGTAATCCGTCGTTAGCCCCGAGGATTCGCTGTCAATAATATAATATATTTAACTGTAAACGCGGGCGTAGGAATTTGGGTTATTATTAGGGAAAGTTTTTGAAACTTTTGCAAATTTTTCACAGCTTCCGGCAGCTTCCTAAATACTCAAAAGTTATGTAGTATGGTGTTTTGAGCTGTTTGAAGGAATCTTATTTTGCAACCTTTTGCAGCTTTTATCCATCTTTATGCAACTTTTCGCAAGTTTCTCGATTTTTCATGAAACTTTTTGCAACTTTTTTCAATGTTTCACGCAAATTTTTGCAATTTTTTAGATTTTTCACGCCACCAAATTTTTACTGGAAATATTTGACATTATATGTAAATATATCGCTTTATTATTTGACTGTCGTTTAAATTTGAGATCCTTTCTGATTTGACGTACATTCAGGCTAGACCGCCGAAAATTGTATTTTCACTAGGGCCAATTTTATCAGACTATTGATTATGTTGAAGTCGCCAATACTGAGTTTTGCTACAGTGCCTTGGATACGGATCGATTCGAGTATCTCATACTCTCATAATTTTGAGGACCTTGATCATAATTGCAAATTTTTAGTGCATCATTTGTGAAAAGTAAATGCAACTTTCCACGGATGTGACCGGAACAAAAACTTGCCCCTGTTACTAACTTACTATCAATTAATCTCATGCCGGGTTTCTTTTCCCAAGTCCGGGGACCTACATTGGATGGGAAGTGACATAGCAGTGCTACCATAGAGATTTGAATTATATATTTATGTAAATAATATATTTTCCATCTAAATTGCATAAAAGGTTCCGAATTATCGATTTCACTTCTGTGGATATAGCCAGGCCTACTTTTTGGTCCATTTTTCCATAAAACTCTGGGCTCAGTGTACACCTTTTGCCTTCTCGAATTAGTAAATAGAGTGAAAGTACTGGATAATATAGGAATTTCTCAATCTACTCATAATTGCTTCGCGGACCGGATGAAATCGTCTGACGGGCCGGATGCAGCGCGCGGGCCGTATGTTTGACACCCCTGCCTACACTTTAATATCGGTTCGATGCAGTCTGGAATTATACTATACCAAATAACGCCAGCTATTTATTTAGATATCGATGAACTTGCCTCTCGCACTGGAAAATTTCGTACGGATCTTATTCTTCTACTATTGACCAGGTCGAGCAAGGCAACGTACTTCGTCGATCCCCTGGCTGGCGACCACCGAGCTGTCAGCGAAGTGGAAGTAACGAAAATTTGAACATCGTTGAGTTGTGAAGGTACTGAATACAGAATATAAAATTACTGCACTATGCGTCGCTAAAACCCATTGCCCCAACCCCAACAATACTAAAATAACATCAACTACCCAACCTTTAGGTAGCTCAGTGTGCAATCCTAGTTTATTTTTCCTATATGTTTTTCTTATGATCGAGTATGATCCATATAGTGCCAATGTATGCCTATTGCTCATGTGGAAGTATAGCAAGCTGTAGTACATGGGTGGCAAACCCGTGGCTCGCGGGCCACATTTGACCTGGGAGAAAGTTTCGAGTAACCCGAGCAGTAATTTTCGAAAGTCGTTATATTATTATCAACAACAAAAAATGAATTGCCGACGTAATATATTGTGAAAATGAAAGGTCAACCAGAACTTATAATACCCTTGACATTGTAATCTGAGCTTCTCGACAATACTATTTACCACGAGCTCATAACACGAGACGAGCGTTATGTTGACTGTACCCTGAATTATAGTCTTCAAAATGAAAGCAAATACCACGATGAAAAGTGAAAACCATAGGCACCATAGAGGATCGAAGAAACTATACTTAAACACTGGAAAATAACCTTGAAGCCTTGACTTGAAAATAAAAACTAGTTTCGATAAGCATCTCATGAAAAATGAACGCAATCATACTGCATGGGCCTGCAACCACATCAACAATATAAACTAATAGAGCAGTCACCATNNCTAGATTTATCACTCACGTGTATATACCGTTTTGCATATGAAATTTCCTGGAGGTGCCACGCAATACAGTATCCGTATGCAAAATTGATGCGACCGTCCATAATCCAAGCCAGTTACGTTGTAACTAGTCCCTGTGGTGCTGTAGTCATTTAATGGAATAACTGTAACATAGCATCGAGACAACCGTCTTGTAAATTATGCCATTAAATGACCTGTACCGATACAATCAATTCAAGTTCCTACCACGAACCACAGATGTATTACATGACATAAAGTAGGGTGACTGAAAATATTTCACACAAATAAATCGCACAGATGAGCGTAACGCGATTATGCGTTTAATGAACGAATTTGAACTCAAGGCAGACAATAAATATTTGTTACTATTTCGAGTCTAATCAGAATGAGAAATGCTTCAATAGTTCACGAGAAATCACTTCGAAAATGTAGACTGTAACGTGGCGTCGCAGACTTACTATATTAGTTGCCTCGTGTGACAACTTTCAAAATTGGACTGATTCATCTTGGAAAGTTACGTGGAATTACTATAACAAATAAGTATGTCATTTTCAAATTAATAATTCACGAGCTCCGCTTATATGGCGATTGTGCGCATAGTAGTGGTGTAATATATCAGTTGACCGAATGCATAAACTATAATCTCAAAACTAATCTATCGGAGTAAGTGATAAAAGTGGACTAACTGTAAGTGTGATAGCTTCATTTAATCACCAACATAGAATGTACAATAAGCCTTCATTGCCCTCCAAACTATATATATGACAGAGATATGATAAGAAATAGCCCACGTGGACAAGTCTTTGCGTTTAACGTCGAAAATGACACTTATCACTGCCATTACCACTCATCCAAACCCCGTGAGTTTATCTTAAAGTAAAATGATGCAAATTGACTTTGGTTGTCTGCTCTGTGAATATAGGAAAATATCGCATCGGCAGTTTTTCACAAAAACATTGGATTCTAAATTCCAGTATAAATGTATCGATATAATATAAGTAGAACTTATAATTAATCTCACTTGTATTCCTGTGAAATATTGTACTCAGTTCCAGTGAATGCAATTGAAAATGCGATTCCGGTGTATTCTTTATTCCAACGAATGCCAATGGATGAATTGCTAGCAAGAATTTGAGACGGATCTGGCGGAGAAATTTCACCTGGTGCATTGAAATGAATGCATATCACTATCCGCTTTGTGATGAGCCAGACCAATGTACTAACGGTAGGCATTTATTAACAATATCCCCACTAGCGCGGACACCATAAACAAACGACCCTTGCTAGGTAAGCTATATCGTAAGAGTTATAGAAAAAGGCACAGATTGGTTGAACGATAGTGTCCGTATATAGTTGATCGAGGGAGTCGTGAATGAAATGATCGATTTAACGAAACTGGCGAACTCGTAACAGTGGCTATATTAGACACAAACGGCTATTTTCTGCCTATCTTTTCCATAGTGCTATAAGANANNGTCATTGGTCATATGTAGGCTACGATGCTGGTTCGATAACCATAGTCACATAATACTGGTTCGCAATCGCGCATCAGCTTTTAACGAGACTCTGTTGGATTCATCTCCTGTATTGAGACACAAATGTATATGATATCAGGCGGCGAATTACTCGGTGATTGCTAGGTTTCAATTTGCGGAAAATAGTAACATCTGGACAGTGGACACCAGGTGCCTTATGAAAATGGGCAGGACGTGCTCATAACTCTCTTAGAATGATATTTATAACTGCATGACATATTTTCTTTGGTTTACATCACGACGTATCCGTGACTTCCATCAAACATCCATTCCGCGTACACCACTGATGGCTAAACATTTCCGTATCAGTGCACTATGATGTAACCAACCTGTTGAATTCGACTCCTCGCACAGGACCTCTGCTGTATCATCCCTGATGGCTTCGAGGAAGTAGGAGTTCCCGGGAGGTAGATCGTTAAATATTGTTGCCTGATCGGATATGGGCATTGATATTAAATCACCTGAAAGAACAATTCAGCGTTAATTGATAACGAATGGCATACGAGTGTGATAACTCACCAACTATATCTTGGCATGCCAGTGTGGACAGGACGGAGGACGAATTGGCAAGATCAATTCTTATGGTAGCACCAGTAATCCAATTAGTCGCCACTTGCAAGGTAGTTGAATCGAGAAGTGATGTATTGCATCTCAACGGATTCTCGGAACATTGCGTTTGGTTGCCAATATATCCTCTGTCACAAATACATATGTAGCTTCCTTCGGTATTATAACATGAGGAATTGTTACGACATTCGTATGTCCCGGCATTGCACTCATTGATGTCAAGACAGTGTGTTCCATTCTTCTCAAATCCGGAATCACAATCGCATTCGTAGCTTCCAAATGTGCTGTTGCAAGTTGAATTTCGAGGACAATTGTACGCTCCCAGTGAGCATGGGTTGATGTAATAACATTCAGTTCCATTCTTTTCAGATCCAAAATCGCAATGACATTCGTAACTTCCAAATATGTTGTGGCAAGTTGTATCTTGAGGACAATTGTACGTTTTCAAAATGCATTCGTCAATATCCTCACATTTTGTTCCATTCTTTTGAAATCCGTAAGCGCAATCGCATTCGTAACTTACAAATGTGTTGTTGCAAGTTGAATTTTGAGGACAATTGTGCGTTTTCGGTGTACATTCGTCAATATCATCACATTTTGTTCCATTCTTTTCAAATCCAAAATCGCAATAGCATTCGTAACTGCCAAATGTGCTGTAGCAAGTTGAATTTTGAGGACAATTGTACGTTCCCAGTGAGCATATGTTGATGTAATAACATTCAGATCCATTCTTTTCAGATCCAAAATAGCAATGGCATTCGTAACTTCCAAATGTGTTGTGGCAAGTTGTATTTTGAGGACAATTGTACGTTTTCATTGTGCATTCGTCAATATCTTCACAGTTTGTTACATTCTTTTCAAATCCAAAATCGCAATCACAATCGTAACTTCCAAATGTGTTACGACAAGTTGATTTTTGAGGACAATCATGCGTTCCTAAGTCACATTCATCAGTGTCATTGCATTCATTAACATTGCCTGAAAATCCGAAATCGCAAGTACAGAGAAATCCAGGGTTTTGGTTGGAATCCAATTCCGAGCAGGTGGCGTTTGTACCGCATGTAGAAAAAGAGCATTTTCTTTTAATGCAAATCATCGTTTTATTTTTGGTGAATCCGAAGTCACAATCAGGAAACGAGTTGCCGTCGATATCTTTGTAACATATCTCGTTGATACCTGTTCCGTTGCATGTCATCAAGGCTGTATAAATATGCAGAACGTGAACAGATGTAGTAAATTATGGACGTTTCTTGTTTCATATATACCGTATTTGATATTTTATTAATTGTTGACTCAGGGGCGGGCAACTTCTCCAGTCGGCGGGCCGGATATAGAAAAATTAAGTACTTGGCGGGCCGTATAGCTGAATCGATACACTATTCGCCCATTTGTCCACATNTAANAAGGAATAAATCGTATTTAATGAATNTATTTNAACGACAGCAATGTCACTTCANAGCCATTTCTCGCCGATAATNACNAAGACNATGTNGATTTGNGAATAGCNTTGTCATACCGGCGCCGCCATGTCTGNTTCTATCTGATCAATCAACACACGGTGCAATCCTTAATTAAGATTTCAATGCGTTCGATAACCTCGGTACCCCTAATTTACCAAGATATCAATTCATTAGGGTTGAGTAGGTGACGAGATCGTCGTTGTTCAACAATCTCGATATTGAATTCATGCGGTCCGCGTCCTCTACGAAATTTGAAAACTGTCCCGCGACCCGTTTTGATTTGGCGACCCCTGGTAAAAGCGGTGTCTTACTAGGGTTACCATACGTCCTCTTTTTTAACTTTTTTGAAAGTGTCCTCGGAGGGCGCCCAAATGTCCTCTTTTTGGGGATTTTGTCATCTTTTTTGAGAATATTGGTTAAATATATGGCAAAATCGACTGAGATATAGTAAATTAGCACTGAAGTAACGCACGAGCGGCTTTTCGGGAGAAGAACCGGAAAGTTGACCTTCTTTTTTAGTCAACCAACTCCAACTAGTAAGCAATTGAGAAATCTCGGCAGACTGGGGCCGCGGGTCACACTATCATGTAAGATGGGAAACTCTCCGCGGGCCGGACAAAATCCCTTCACGGGCCGGATNNGTATNNNNGACAGGGCCGTATGTTGCCCGCCCCTGTTGTAGACGGTGTTTTAATATTCTTTGCGATTGCGCATGTTTTTTCTATCCTTTATTGATGACGTTTTAAGAGGAATAGGTTCGTCCTTTACCTGTCCTCATTCGTATTTCGTGATGGGACTAATTGTCTTTGTACGATTTTAGGGATTTGATTGTTTGATAACTGTTTGAAATTGTCCTTTTTCGCAGGTATAAACTGCCCTCGTTACTGTTGTCTCGCCCTACAATTCATCGAGCAACGGACGAGCAAGCACTATTGCGAATCATTCGCTTGTATTAGCATCTTGCTATTCTCAAAGCAAATCCCAAGTTCACATTGTTCATTATTCGATTTGGGTTCCTTGATTCTGATAGAATACAAGAATGATAAAAAAGGTTTGCATAGTCCGAAGCAGATTCAGTGCAGCAGACAGGATTCGACGCCTGCTAAATCGACACTCATTAAGATTGGAGTGTCGCGTCGAAACAAATATAGAGGCCTATCAAAAACATGGAAATTCGTTTTATATGAGCTTGTTGGATTTGCGTTTTGGTCGCGGCCATTTACAAACATACTGTTTCAGCATGACAGGAAAACATAATAATATCGTGCATGTATTTCACTCTTTAATTTTTACCGAAAAGCTTCGAAATCATCATATTGATGTAAATTTATGTTTTAGGGATCTCTATGTTAAAAAAAAAATTAAAAAATTCATATCATCGATGCTTTTCAATTTATTACCCCCTCATCTTTTCCGAAAAATACCTAGTTTCAAAGTTTTTTGTGTGAAGTGAGATAGGCCAACTATGGGAATCAAATATTAATTACTAACAATTGCAGGCGTTGAAGTCAGCTTTCGTATGATATGTTGCTTTTCAATTATCGTCAAAACAAAATTGCGCTGTATTTATTTGAAATGAATATTAAGCATGGCTGATTTTAAAAAGTGTTAAGTGCCAAACCTGGTTTTGGCCCATGACCCAGGGATATCTAGAAGTTTCAAGATATCCCTGCCATGACCCCATTTGATTATGGTTATATTTTTATTTCAGCATCGAGAGCTTCTTCCATTTTGTTATTACCTACAATAAATTGATCCCAACAACATAGCTACGCTGTTTTATAGACGTTGCCGTCGCATGCAATCTCAAAGTAATCGAATTTCATGGTTGCCTGAGCACAAAATTGTAATTTTGGAAATGCGATACCTTTGCGATCAGAGGTTCAATCTTGACGAAATTTAGTTTGCGGCACTCAGTGCTAAATACCAGACTTACCTCTAAATTTAAATTTATATCTGAGACTTAATGAGTGACCATCTGGTCGATATGACTTGTAAACAAACTATTCAGATATTTGCAATCGAAGGTCATTAACTTATCATATTAAAGAGAGAAATACGTATGCTTCGTCCTATATGCAGCTGTTTTTCAACCACCCACCACGAAGTTCGGTTAGTTTAAATGTGACGTTGGGGTATTTTCGCTGTAAATCACGCACTAAATCATTCTATTCCATGTAAAATGGAAAAGGAGTTCCTAATTTCCTACTTCTGTGCACCCCTCGTCAATCTGAGAGGTATTAAGTGTTGTGGAGTTTTTACTTCCAGCATGAAGTTCCAACTACAATGGCAAGGAAAACATAAGAGGTACAAACTGGATCAAAATGTTCTATTGATTTTAGTTACCATCAATGTGACCCCACGTTTTGTGGTGGATTCGCACTGGCAAGACTCGCCGTTACGAGCAAGTGAATGATTGTGACCTTGGTCTTTCGATACTTGGCTACTTTCATCAGACAGTATAGTAATACCCATTTTCATCATTATTTTTGTCTCTCTCCGAACTATTCGAATGGCAATTGACATTACCCCCATGGCATCATAGTGACATAAGATCCACAAACGGCCTTCAAGATGATATCGACAGCTGCCACATGTTATGTCTGGAGTCTAAACCCACTTTTGGTAGTATTCAAGTATCCCACGATGCAGTCTCTAACCACTCCACTACTTGGTATCTTTCGATAAATTATCAGAAATGTGTTTTATACCAACGAAATAATCACACATATAGCAGAGTAAATCTGGCGAATTTTGCATAGTCCATTACAACGTGTGACTTCTATATAGAAACAATGTTACATCAATTTTGCAATGACAAGTTATCACACTGAAAAGGAAGTAGCTCGGATATTTTAACATCTACTGGTGTATTGGACAATTGAACAAATAAAGAAATAGTTTGCATGTATATTTTTGCGATACTCGATATTTTGATGCAGATTACAATTGCATTACAGCGAATATGAGTTAAATAAGCTTTAGAATCCGTTCAGTACTTCAAATATATGTAGGCCTATGGGAGACTGAATCCACAGCTCAACAATGGTGACATGATACTAAATCAGATTTGCCTTTTCATTATGTAGTGCAGTTAAGCCCTACCCCCATACGCCACCCTGACCCCTTGGAGGGTTAATTATATCGATGATAGCGAAGAATAATGACATTTTCGGAATCAGCGCCCCAAAATTAGCTAGAAACAATTAAAAAATCGAGCTAACGAAAAATTGTATCCGATTTTGTACGTAAGGTTGTAGATGGTAATTATACAAACGGAAAGGCAAATAAACGAACGTTAAAAATCTCCAATCCCAAGTTTCAGGCATTCTGAACCCGAATGGTGATGACGTAATTTGATGAGATTTCAGCTCTAATGTAATATTCAATGACTCCTATACTCGATTTCAAAGGACCTGTACGCCTACTTAGTAATCTCGGGTCAATAATTATACTCAAACCTCCTATTAACGTACGTTTAAATCTACGAATAGCGTGTTGCAAGAACTTGGCGACACAATATTTCGATGACATGGTTGCGCGATTGCGCATAGATTGATACCGCGTTCGGAATTGGAGTGTTTCACGATTGTAAGGTGACAATCCCTATTGCTTACTTGTACTAATGTTGAATGGTACCGCAGTAGATGCCTCCCCACCATCTTGATTTCTGGCGGTGACGCTGAGGTTGAACTCATGAGTTTCGTTTGGCATAAGGTTGTCCAAGTGAATCTACCAATAGAACGAACGAATCATTAAGTAGGGATATATTCAGTGTTCAATTGTCAGTCAATGAATAAAACGGAGCACAGTTTTATATCGGTAATTTAAGTCAATCCGATAGCCAATGGACTATGGTATATCATATAACCTGTAGAAAACTGGAACCATCAATGTCATTCAGCAATATCGTGCCAGCTTGCGTGCCAGAAATGTCCGTCACTTCGTATTTCACAGCTTTGTTGACTTTCGGTAGGAACACGATTGCGGAAGTATAGTTGCTTTGTAGAGTATATTTCAATAGCGATAGCGGAACGTCGCTCATTCCAATATCTGAAAGCGAAAACATCATGATACTCGTATTTCAATTGTATGGTAAACATACGGCAACTTGCTAGGGATGGTGTGAACCTCTGAAAGGTTCAGGTTCGTGTGAACGTGAACCTTTTTGAAAGGTTCTGTGTGAACACGAACGTGAACTTCATGACGTCACGGGACGTCATATTGCTAATTTCAACCCCATATTTCAATTAGGTGATTGCCTATATTAATCTACTGTACACGATACCGGGCGACGACTCGGGGCCACATAATAGCTCAGTACTTAAGTATACATATTGACGTTTTAAACGTCGCCAAATGTATCAACTGAGGCAATCAAATGATATAATAATCCTATAAAATCAGTATCTCGTGTCGCTTTGCCATAAATTTCGACCTGATCGGACAATGTATTCGGCGTATGAGTATTGCCACACGGATATTGAGCAGAGTGTAAAATGTGTTTCTATACTTGCTACCGATATTACCCCATTAACAAGTTATACAGCAGT
>ATSW01005338.1:0-14414 GCA_000444245.1 Botryllus schlosseri
GGGGGGGCTGACGTAGTGCTGTTACGACCCTGATCATAACGGTGATCGACCGGTTTCGACCAGAGCCATACGCCGCTCTACATACAAGATATGCCATGAAACCTGCGAAGTTGTCAAAGCTGCACGAGATATTTTGGCGGGAACATAGTAAAGGGGCAAAAAGTCTCTTTGGCTTTACCCGCACAAATCTACTAGGACATTGTGACATATGCGGAGGTGGGGTTACCATATTTTGTGATCCGAAAAGCAGGACACTTTGCAAAAATTCTGAAAGCTCCAGAACCGCAAAAGTGAACTGGTGATTTTGTTGAAAATTTTTCGACCGGCATTACCGGGTTGAACAAAGAAAAAGGTATTCACTTCCGTTCACTTCCCGAATTACCCACGCTATCTCGCGTTCCACCTCCGAGGCCCATCAGGCACCATACAATAGTTACAACTGCAATCTCAAACTATTCCTATTCTGAAAGTATCGTCTCCAAATTTCTGTATATTTGCAGGTCGAAGGGGCGCTTGAAAAAGCCAGCGAGTCAAGCCTGTCTCACTCAGGTAGACGCTTCCATTTACTCGTAGAAACAATTTGTTCTTGCATTTTCCCCTAGGCATGGTACCACCTAGGACAAACGTCCCAGAGCTCAACCATCCCATTAACCCGCCAGCTACGTACTATTCAAATTTCGGGCAAAGTTTGAAGTATGACAAATTTGAAGGTAAGATAACACAATCGGCACAAAACAATGCAATGTTCACAGACGTATGACGGCAATGGCGGATATTGAATCCAAATGTTTCTTTTCCAGGCGGACTGCATTTGTATATAAACTAACAGTGATGTTGAACGGTTGCGGCATCAAACTTTCAGCTCCACTTTACCACCGAATTTGCCTTCATACTTTTTCAAATTGAGAGAAACCTCTTCATCAAGAAACTGTATAACCTATTAAACAATATTGTATCTTTTATAATTGCGATTTATATTCCAATACACTCATTTGCAGCAATGTTATGCACACGTCGTCAAAATATTTGAAAGAGAAGAACATGGCAGTTACAATCTACTTTGGACTTAGGTTGAGAGCGATTTTCGATTACGACCATCAGGAGTGTAGCATCTCTACGAGATCTCAGTAGCAATAGCATTTTACCATACATCGAACGCCAGACTAAAATAATTTGCAGTGCAGGAAACTTGAGTAGCATATTTAGTTTACACCAAAAGAATTCACCTAGAAGAGGTCTATGCAAGGAGACAGAAAATTGTCAGAAATGGAAAAATAGCCATAATTGATATAGATAGGACTATTACCTGCATATTTGATTATTTCAACCTGCTATATCATCACTATTCAATATTTGGAAAGTGTTTAATGCATTAAATTGACGAAGTTGATCGTTCAAATAATGGATGTTACACGTTTGTAGTAAATGTGGGCCCATTCACAGTGTGATATCAATCAATCTCACCTGACAATCGGCGGTTCCAATGAAAGTCTTCGTGTCCAGGATCTCATCCAATTTCTCATGAATAGGTCGAAAGAAAGAATCGGCTTTTATTCGCTCGATCAGGTCATTACTCCGGCCCTCATGCTTCACAACCTTACACGCTTCGTTTGAATGCAAACGAATTTTCTCGTGCACTTCCTTCAGAATTGATCAAAACACATGGGTGATATTGATAATAATTCATGCGCGCAAGCAACATCGTTTTTACCTGTCTGTCGCCTCCCGCTTGTACCATACGCATGATCATATTCTCGGTAGCCATGAATGGTAATTCTTCATCGATACGTCTTTGAATGATCTAAATACAAACAATCACATCATATTAGTAAATGGTCCCCAAAACTTTAGCATGGACGAATGAATGGGACATGACGAAGCACCAGCATATGTATTATATACTTATTATTTTTCATACAAAACAACGTAGAAGTGGCAAAAATATTATATTAAAGGGTTGATAAGCTTGATTTCTGGCGATCATGATCATGGGATGCTGGTACTGCTCGAAAGTGTACCATCATTTTGCACATTCTGCAATCCATGCTGCATACAACATACACGAGAAGATATAAGCTGCACAATTTGTTGTGCAACTTACCTTTGGATAAACCACAGGTGCCTCGAAGATATTTTGAAGAATTGACATAATGATGTCGGCAGTAAGGAATGCTTCCGGAAGACAAATGCGCCTGTTATAAAGCAACAGATAAGGAAGGAAAGTCAAAATTGGCTTCGCATGCGCAACAGAGCTTTCAAATTGGATTGGAAACACATATCATACATGCATGTCGACTGCTGAGTAATGTTAGGTTATGTACTTCATTGCCCATATTGGATATAAATGATGTATTGCAAGTAGGTCTGGGCACAATGATTCGAGTACTTGAATCAGAATCGAGTATTAACTTCCATGATTCGAGTCGAGTAGTAAAAGACGATTTTTTCGAGTACTGAGAATATACGCTTCTCACCACTGAAAGTTAATTTATCAACGAGAATTATAATCTCGGTACTAATTTTGACTGTTGAAGCCTTGAAACCTTGATTGGCGGTATCGTAGTAAACGAAACATATGGTACAAAGCTATGAAGGTAACTAGACGTAGCACATTTCCGAAATCACGATTATCCCACAACATTGTCACCAAGTGGAACGAAATCGGTATGGACGAAAAAACAACGAAGTATCGTTTACGAGATGGATTACAGGGATTATTTGTGGTGGCATAAACGGCGCATATTTGAACTTTGAAGTATTACATTCGGTTATGACGTCATATTGAGTGATAATGGATTAATTGACTTGACTCGAAGCATATTACATGATGCAGAATCGAATCACTCAGGTACTCGATTTTGCCCAGCCCCAATTGCAAGTATGCCCGAAATTGAAATACAGGCAGTGGAGGTGAGAAATTAATTACTCACTTACTGGTTCATGGACCAATTGCAAATTTGCAACGACTTCTACTCTCCAATTGTAAGTAGTTCCATTCTATACCGCAAAAATACCGTTACGATTACCATACCATTTTGATAAGCCGAAGAGTACCGGGACAACAAAGTTTGACGACCAGAGTAGTTCTAGTACTTGCATAATTACACTACTTACGCAATTTATGATTTTTGACTACTTTCACCTAACATTTTTCTATACAAAACTACTTACTTTTAAAAATTAGGATTCATATAGAAAGTAGTTACGGGACATGTTTACATCACATTTATGAGTGAGCTCTACTTTTGGAAGTAGCCTCCGTATCACGGAAAATGACACAGTTTCGGCATTTACACCAACTCGTAGTGTTATTAGGGGACCGAGGGAGATAGAGTAGTGGTAACGATAAGCGCCTGTGGCCCGGGTTAGATTCCGCTTCAGAGGTTATTCTGGGCTCCTCTTCCCAACGTTGCTGTTCTCACGGCGGCAAAAAAGCCCCAAATGAAAGAGCGCACTTACAAGGAATGGAAAGTGCCACGGAAAGGAGACAAACAAGAAAGAATAACGACATCGGACACTAGGCCGAGGTGGATGCCAGTTCAAGAGACCGCAACTGCAGCCGACCGTTCGGCATCCTTCTATCTGTACATTACATCGCATTGTACATTGTGTGTCTTGTTCGGGTTAAAACATAATCTGACGATTATCTTATTGTTGATTTTGTGTTAGTCAATAAAATACTCAAAAAGTATGTGACTTCTTGACTTTATAAGACTATTTACGAGGGAGTTTTTCACTTCAAGTAATTTTGAGATGTCTCGAAAATTGCTACTTCTGCTTGTAATTGAGTAGTAACCTACTTCTCGAGTAGCGACAATGACCACCCCTGCTGCAAGCTCGACATGACCAAATAGGAACGCAAAGCAACCCGGTTGCGACTTGTCGCATTGTCAAAGTCCCGCACCTGTTGGCGCTGTCGTCGAGCGTTCTCTCGAACCATTGAACGGACGCGGTTTGCAGCGGGTCGGACACCAGACACATCAGGTGCCGGGCCAACGAGCAGCATCTCTCGTTCTTCATGGGGTTACGCTTGTAGGCCATCGCGCTCGAACCGACTTGTTCCGCACCGTACGGTTCCTCCATCTCTTTCAAGCCGGCCAAGATACGAATGTCGGTGCAGATCTGGGAAGGTAATGATTAATAATAATTTGACCGGTACAATCGCTGGTACAACCCATTCATTTTCTACTTCCATTTGAGTAATGTGACATGCCTTGGAAATTGATACTTATACTTGTAATTGAGTAGGAGTATTCGGCACTACTTGAGCGGCAACACCGACTACTTTGACCACACCTGATACAAGGTGCAATGGGCGTTTTGTCTGGATAACCACAGTCATCATAAACCCTGTTCACTGAGCGGTCACACTTGCACAATGAGTCTGTCTATTTCAACTCACCTTGTGCACTGACGATCCTAGACTAGCGAGTCTCGCCAGCAGGTCGACGTCGACTTTTCTCGGATAAGTCTGACCAGTTATGATATACGACCTGAAATCGTAAGCACAGATTTATCGCAAATGCTACATGTAGATGTAAGCCACATCAATATCACCTTTCGAAACCGCACATTTCCGTTACCCGATTGTTTAGCCTTTTTACCTGTCGAGATATTGGGCAATGTTTATAATTGTCATGGTAGGATGATACTGAAAATTAATATCACTTATATTTGTGACATAACAATAAAATATCTACCTTCGTAAAGGGTCATCCGTGTCCAATCACTGAACAAGACCCGTTGGTATGAGGTTCTCAGATTTTCCTGAGATTTGGGTCATTGGTAGATCAGTTGATTCCTAGTATATTGAACTAATTTTATTAGGATTAGACGAGAGATTGCGAGGTTAGGGTGTTTTGAATTATCGGCAATTTCACACTCATTGAAACATGATGATCAGACGTTTTATATGGATTATTTTTCCTATGTTTAATGTTCAAAATCAGTATAATAGAGCATGAATGATGAATTTTTTGTTTTGGATCTAATTTACCAATTTTCAAGATTTCAAAGTGGAAAATATTTTAATTTTTTAGAACTGGACCATGCAAAGTAGCATAGGCTACCCTTAGCATGAATTCGATGATTCATAATCATTCCATTCAGCCCTCAAGCCAAAACGGTTGTCCACCCGTGCCTTACTTGATAGTTACTATGTCTTTATCGCATTTATTGCATTACACTGCCTCATTGGTACGAGGTAGTAAACTATAGACACCAATTCAAAAAGACCAATATCCTGTTCAGCATGAAATAATAAGATGAGCGACAGCACAAGTGGAAATAATTATCATATAGTTGCTGGTATTCTAGCAATACCACCAAGTTTCTCCATAATAGTCCAGCTTGAAGAGATGCAACAAATTTCAATAACATTGCGGAGCCCGCAGACTTCATCATCTGGTTTTTGCTACATACAGAATATTAGTGTAGTTTACTTCTAAATGAAAAGGGATGTACGGTACTGCAGTACACAGAAATATGACTGCGTAGATTGAGGGGATGACGCATGTGCAACAGTGATTTGTGAATTATTTTGCTAGAAAACTGCATTTTTTATTCTTCAAATGCTCATGTAATCGAATAATGCACATTAATCATTTCTGCTATTTTCATCTTTAGGACCCCACAGGCCTACTCACCTTAGCATGGTCATTATTGAATAAGGCCAGGAAACTAGCCTGGGTGCCGGTGGCCCCTTTGATGCCACGGAATTTGAGATCTTCCCTAGCCTTTTCCAAAAACTTCAAATCAGTCAACAGATCCTGAAGCCACAGGCAGCATCGCTTCCCAACAGTTGTCAATTGAGCCGGTCTGCGGAATTCACATAAATTTTCAATATATTCTGCACCATGCGACGTGACAATACTCACTGAAAATGGGTAAAACCGAGAGTCGGCAGATCAGCGTGCTTTCTCGCAAATTCTGCCATAAGTGCACAGCACCTGGCAATCTGAAGTTGACAACATTCGGAAAGAGCCCACTATTCGAATTAGGACCAAGAATGCAATACCTTAGGCAGAAGGATGTCGATGCCATCCCGTAAGACAATCAAGTCCTGCAATGGAAAGTGCTCCTTTCACGGCAACAGTAGAGCTTAACTGAATATCATATGACTACTGAACCAAACCTTTGAGCATAGAATATACGTCACACAAAGAATGGGCGTATAGTTTGACAGAAACATAGCTTATAAAACGATTAGCAAGCAAAATTAAAAAGTCAGTGTAAAAAAACTGAAGCCTAAGCAGAATTAAGGTATTGGTGTTCTATCATTTAATATCCAAATATAAGTGACGTGGGTTTGAGTAATTTCAATGCATAGATCCCCAGTGGAGGTATTCATTACCAGTAAATCTTTTAATCAAGGAATCAAGTCCCATAATACNNGTTGATCCAACATGAACTTGAATTTAACAACAACCAAGTAATAGAGAATATTTTCAAACTTTCTGCACCCAAAAGATTATATTCTGTGTTCAACTACATAAACATCGGGTCGCTTATTGCTTTTTAACATGAGACAATAATACCCATTGACTTGCCAATATCAACTATTATTGTGGGGAGAAAGGAGATGGACTCATAAAAATGCGAAGAGCCCTGCATAAGAAATTGAGAATGCAAATATTAAAAGAAAAAATAATTAACAACAACTGCAATATAATTTTCAGATGAAATACGGAGATAATAGAAAGTACATATTAGAATTACTCACGGTATTGTCACCAACAAAGCAAGATGTAGCACCAAGATGGATTACAGGGGCCGACTTCGGACATTTCCGCCCAAAGGCTTTGATGTGAGACATGACATCATGTCTCAGGGACTTTTCCACCTCTGCAGCATATTTGAAATCATCTTCATCCAGCTTGAGATGACTTGACATCTCTTCAATTTGTTCGTCGGTTATATCAAGCCCCAGCTCCTAAGAAGTTTTGAATATCGAATGCTACATGTCTACAAATAATAATGAACAGTAGTCTGCTCAAGTCGAGCACTATTCCAATGACGTGAACCTTCAAATATATTTTACAGCACTCGGACATTAGAATTCTATGACAGCACATCAGCTTCAAGTGCTAAATTAATAGTAGAAGTTATTTCAAGAGCTGAAATGTGTTGCAAATTATTCAATAACTATAATAGCAGACTATAGTAATTTACCTTTTCAGCCTTTGCAAGACAAAGCCATAGTCTCCTCCAAGTTGAGAACTTTTTATCATCACTGAAATTGTATGCCATTTCTTCAGATGCATATCTTGAGACAAGGGGTGACTGATACTTGTTTCTCACAGATGCCATTTTCAGAAATAATAATATGCTAGATCACGCTAAATAACTAATTCATAGGAAAAGGTAACAAGCTTAAGATGGATCTTATACAGTTATGCCCGGAATCATGAAATTCTTGTTCTCAGATAATTGATAAGATTCATTTAAAATACAGTACAGATGAAGACAGATATCTGATATCACCACTAGCGCTATATAACAGCCATTATAATTTAGGAGGAACATTCAGATTGCTAAATAAAACTGTATGTTTTCATTTGTCAACATGCCAATAGTGGAGGGAGATTTTCCTCAAACAATCGAGACATAACACACTTTCATTCAAAAATATTGTTAACGTAAGTTCACAATTGATAGGAAGGTTTGCTAAGCATTGGAGCTTTGGTGTTGGTATATTTTCCCACTGATTAACTCCAGACAAATCAACCTCTCAACAACAATTTTAACAAACAAGTATTATAAATCTGATTCAATTACTTTCCTCGCCTCTAAGTTGCTTTGCTTTCACAATACAATTTTTGAAAAGGCGACAGGTACAGATCAAGCGATGGCAGACTGTCGTCATTTCCGGGTACAGGATAAGTAATAAGCGACATATCAGTGTTTGTGTCTGCAATACCAATCGTTGGGATATTGACTTTTGCACAATCCACGATGCAAGGGTGTTGCGTGCTAACATTGTCCAACAATGACAAAAAAACACAGAGATCAGGTAATCTGGCAGCATTCTTTGGATCGTACTCTAAAAAAACTTCTTGTCGATATTTTCTTGTTAAGGCATATTCTCCACACTGCTTTGCCAAAAGCTCCACTTGATGCCCGTACATGTGTGAATGCATTACAAAGAGTACCAGTCCACCACGATAAACCACGTGAGATAAAAAGTTCAGAGCTCTTATCAGGTGTCGATGGGTGCTGTTCAAATCTATTATATCAACACCATTTCTGCACCCGAAAAGATATGGTACCATCGAGTGATTTCTACAGCCTTCCATGTGTCCATAGTGAACTCGAGCGTTGAAAAGGTCCTCAATAGTCACAAGATTTTTCACTCCAAAATAGTCAGGTTCAGCCAGCACATCTACTTTGGTCTTTGTCCCAGTCACAGTCTGTGAGATCGGAATACTTGAAAAATTTTGTTTTAAACCATGAATAAGTTTAGACGATGTTCTGAGCACCTTATGGAACATCATTACAATTCAAAAACCTGAAGGAGAAACACACATTTCTGAGCGAAATATACAAAAACAAATACAAAGTTGTATTCTTGTTAGACAGTAGAAAGTACATTGTAGTCTACATGGTATGAAACTGAATGCCAGCAAACGGCAAGGCAGAAGATGAAGAGGAAAAACATATGAAATCGAATGAAAGATGGTATCCCAAGTCTTGCATGAAAATTTCCAACTCTATTATGGTTCAACGAGAGAGTGGTCGAAATACTATTTTAGCTTGATGTAGGCTCAATGTAAATCTACATCTAGCCCCATATCATCCCACATTTCATCAGCGTTTTTGGAATTATATACAACAAATGCCAGCACATTTCACGATACTCAATGACCATGCAGTTGCCACTGCACATGAATGGCAATTGGCAATTGCCATCCACTATCCAAGCAGCAGTACTTAAATTTCAATCCTTGGCTATAGCGGATTCAATGCCAATTTTCTGTAGTTCTTCGATTATATCTCCACTTTGATGCATTTGCAACATTATATCGCAACCTCCCACAAACTCGCCATCAAAATATACTTGTGGAATAGTTGGCCAGTCCGAAAAGTCCTTTATGCCTTGCCTCAATTCATCATCCTCCAATACATTGTGTGCATCGTAATTTTCGACACCGTGCATCCTTAGTACTTGAACAACCGCATTGCTGAACCCGCACATTGGTTGATCTGGAATTCCCTTCATGAAAACCACCACCTTATTATTCTTGACCATTCTGTCAATCCTACTCGAAACAGATGCATTGTCCGAATATGAACGTATGTTATTTGTAACACTGAAGGCGCTGTGATTTCGGTTTTTGAACTCTAGTTTTTCTTCCGAAGGCGAAGACCCCGCCGTTTGGCGAAAAACGTTGTGACATGAAGACGTGGTATGTGCTAAACGGCTAACCTGTCGCAAATACGACGCCGATGCAACGCACCTCAAAGATATCATCATCATTCGTTTGTTGTTATCTTGCAGTAATGTAGAAATCAAACGAATCGCTTAACGTCACTTCTTTATGAAGCACCACCCAAAACGAAACGACGCGAAAACAAACCGCGCAACATGCGAATCCCATGCACTCATTTGTTGTGAATCGATAAGGACCATTTGATATCCGAAGTAGTCCGGATTTGTGACACCGGTTTTGGATAATATTATCATTGTCATCACAGCCCTGTATCGCAGTGATAGCCCAATTTCGGGATTTGGGCTTCATTTTCATGTTGGTTGGCACCGAGAATTTGAGTTTGGCACGTTGGAACTATTTTGGCACTTTCGGCTTTATTCAGCTATCACAACGAAAATTTGTTAACAGCACATTCGATTAGTATCAAATGATGTTTACTCGTGCACCAAAAGAAGTAATTGATGTTAGAATTAGATAAATATGGAATTACAGCACCCATATAGGGTGTCATACGTCCTATGAAAGTATGAATCGNTATTTTGCATTACCGTTCATCGAAATATTAGATCACAGGTCATTTTATCTACTGTCAATGGCGAAACCCAGTTTGTAATCCCGAATTACTAACTATCATTCATCAGTTAAGCTTCTAGGCATGCTCTCCCTTTCTTAGACAAATGAACCCAAGCCAAGGCTAGATCGTTATAAGGCATGCATATAATTTGTGATGCAACTAAGTGAGCTGATCCGTTGGAAAGTTTGCCGCTTCGTGCCGCTTTTTTTTTGTTATGCAGAGCAAAATGACTCCACCCAGATATACGATCTTCTTTCTGTAGCCTAATTTAGGCTGAATTGGACTGTTGATGCTCATTTCTCTTTATATATAGGTCATTTCGGAGACTACAGAGGATTTGGCACTTTTTCCTTAGACTGAGAAAAATGCTTTTTCAGTCAGTTTGGCAAAATTTTACGAAGAATTTGGCTCTCAGAGCCTTCCCGCAGTTGGCAACCCTGCTGTGCTGTAAACTACTATGGTATTATTATTTGAGCGGCGGCTCTTTAATTTTTGAGACATCATCGCGATTTGGCGATAGTAAAAATGCCGCGTAACCTTATGGCCAATTCGAAAAAAAAATTCCATAGATCTATCTGGGTGTTTGTTTTGAGAACTCAAACTGACCTTTTTGGCACAGAGTTGTCAAAGCTTGGCATACCAGACTGTGACTTCGCATCCCTGACAGTGTTGGGATCAAGTCACTACCTTTGAGTCACGAGTCATTGCACATTTTGACTCGAGTCAAGTCAAGTCAATCGGTTTTGGAAGGTGACTCGAGTCAAGTCAAGTCACTCGATTTTTGGAGGTGACTCGAGTCAAGTCGAGTCAAGTCACGAGTCAAGTCACAATTAAAGTCAAGTTGCCGTTTAGAAGTATGTGGCATGATGATTAAATCATTTCAATTTGCTAGCTGTCTGAAATACTGATTATGAGTGGTCATCGATTCAGAGCCGATAAACGAATATAGAGCTAAATATACACACAAGAAAGCGCTGTATCGCTCACATATACGTAGAACTGATAAACTACTTAAGTAATTGCATAGCCTCAGTTTACATAGTTACCAACCAATGTTCCCTCTAATTTTGGACGAGTCTGCGCACACTCACCAACTCGCTGCGCAGACCCTTGGACAACAGTGCGTAACGACTAAAAAAAGGACACCACCTTGAATTTCTTGTGCGCAACTTAGATGTTCTGTGCGCAGAGACCGTCTCAGCACTGCGCATTTGCGCACGTGTGCAGCTTAGAGGGAACACTGTTACCAACCAAAATAGAGAAAAGAGAAACGAATTGATTAGATGCAATACATTACCCATCTACAAATTGATATGACACAATTCGAGGCTGCGCCAATGGTTGAGGAATATATAAACTATAATCGAATTCAATTAAGCTAAGCTTAATTTAGCTAAGAACAGAGAACAGAAATAGACATTTTACTATTAAATTACTTTGCTATACTATTTACCAACAGCGTAAGCTGTAAGCTTCGATCTCTTCGTTTGCGGTCTATTTGTTTGTGAGAGAACAATGGAGGCTTAGTAAAACGCACGATCATTGAATGATTGGTCGCTCTCATGGTTTACACCAGCGTTTCGCGGACAATCCGAACATATGCAAGATACAGTGATTTTTATCGACACCGATTACTTGATGACTTGAAATTGACTCGTTAATTTTGCTCCGAGTCACGAATCAATCCACATTTCTGATACGCCGAGTCAAGTCAAGTCAAGTTAGCAAAGTGACTCGAGTCAAGTCAAGTCATACGAAAAAGGTGACTCGAGTCTGACTCGAGTCAAGTCATGACCCGACGAGTCGTCCCAACACTGATCCCTGACCAGACAATATATGAGCTAAATCAGTGGTTGTCAAATTTTTATCGTCATATCACAAAATGCAACCAGAATGGTCGCAATCCCAACGGATAGTTTGATGGCATGACATGACTGTTGATGAGAGAATTCTCAAATATTAAACACACCATAGCTACTTCTTCATATACCGTAGGTTGCACCCTCTGCTGTAGCAGATGACACACGCATCTTTAACTGGAGTTGGATGTCTGTTGTGACGATACAGGTATGTCCTAAGTTTGAGCACCTCTTAGCGAACGCACTTACACATTACACTTCAACAGTTGGTTTGTGGTACAGAACTTGAAGATAGCTTTCATTCTGCTTTTCATTCTGTTTAAATCCCTTTAGTGTGCCGTTAACTCTTGAAAAGAGGCACCCGAAAATAAGTCTTCGAGTTGAATAAATATTTTACTACAATGGATGTTGTATTGAAAGCTACATTACACTTCATTAATATACACTTACACTCCATTATATGGTGTAACATTAGGTTACCATATTTTGGAAATCTGAAGAGAACACTTTTTCAAAATTTTCAGACTTGCAAAACCGGAGGAGCGCACAATCATCATCAAATACAGTTATTGTTTCGCATTATGAGGTTGTTGACTAAAAAAAGTCAACTTTCCGGCCCAGCTCCAGATACCATCCGGAGCGTTACTTCGTCAGTGGTGATTCACTGTATCTAAGTCTATTTTTCCATATATTTAACCAAAGTCCCAAAAAAATGAGGACAAAATCTGAAAAAGAGGACTATTTGGGCGTCCTCCGAGTACACTTTCAAAAAGGAGGACAAATCCTCTTCAAAGAGAACGTTTGTATGGTAACCAATGTTCCCTCTAAGCTGCGGACGTGCGCAAATGTGCAGTGCTGAGACGGTCTCTGCGCAGAGAAAGTCGAAGTTGCGCAAAAAAAAATCCGAAGTGATGACCTTTTTTTAGTCGTTACGCACTGTTGTCCAAGGATCTGCGCAGTGAGTTGGTGAGTGTGCGCAGACTCGCCAAAAATTAGAGGGAACATTGATGGTAACCCTAATACCTTATGTAACATACAAACTGTTGATATTCCAGCTCATAAATAAAATTCATGCAGATATCCGGATTCGGAGCCTACAAATCCCGACCATTACGAACAACCACGTGACCCGATGAGCGAGCCGTGCTACCATAGTGTTCTAAGAACACTATGGTTGTTCTAAGTGTTACGTCACTATGGTAACGTAACACTATGGTGCTACGTTACGACGCGCTTTATCATTACTGTGTGTAGGCCAACGTTGGTGGTTTACTATAAGGCTGCATGAGTCGCCAAGTTGTGATTTAACAATAGGTTCGCCAAATAGTCTCGATTCCCCCGTTACTATTTCGCAATCTGGTGGTGTTCTGAACTTGTGTGCTAGTAGGCGAACGATGGAACTGACCAAGCCGACTTAGACTGTATAGTGCCGGGTTAGATATTACGTCGAGCTCCTTCGAGATGTATTGGCTGAGCCCAACCGTTGGTTCGCCGCACGTCGATCATGTCAGGGATATCTAGGACTAGTTATCCCTGAACACGCTGCTGCGTTTGGATGCGATGCTGTAGGCTATATGGCATGTCATATGCATGTTGCGTGTGACTATAGAATGTAAACGTTTACATACTATAGTGTGACAAATGACAATCTGACCTAGTTCCCCCATTTACACCGGGAATTCTTTTATTTACTAGTCGGTGAGAATGCTAATACCCCTGCCCATAGATAGGCTACACCAGGGGTGGGCAAACTTTTGAGCTCGCGGGCCGCATTCAACATCTGAATCCATTCGCGGGCCGCACTATGTAAAATTGAAATCATAAACCAAAACGCAATATTGCTGGTATTTGATTATATAGTGAGGACATGGAGATAATATATATGCTTATTTGAAACAAACCAAACATTGCTATGATGATATCGTACACGCGCCAGAAACAATGGCGAGATTTCATTGGCTGGTTGACCTAAATAACCAATTTGTCAAAACTATGGAGATGAAAGTCTGTTGTCCCGATTCTTAGAACAGGATTGAAATTGAAATCTGTGAGCAGTGATCTGTTCATATAGATTTACTAATTCCACTTTGGGCTCAGTTCCAGGACACACAATGATGACAGCATCATGATCATTTTAGCTTCGAACACGCTTCTACCATATGTGTAGATTTCGCGCCACCTTATCGTCATATCACAAAACGCAACCAGGATGCTATAGTAAACCTAACGGATCGTTTGGTGGCATGGAAGGTGACGACTATTGATGAGAGATTTTTAAATATGAAATTCATACTGAATACAGAGCAATAATTATGAATTGGAAGTAAATCGCGCGAAGCGCGAAAAAAATTTCTAGTTGAGCTCAACTTCGCGATCCCCTTCAGATGCTTTCATGACCCCAAGGGGCACGCGTCCCCCAGGTTGAGACCCACTGCCTTAGAATTATCATGGTGAAATACACTAAGAAAAAGTTTAATCAAGTCCCTGCATTAATTCGAGTTTCTTTAGACTCTCGCGGGCCGCACAGAACGGTGTTGCGGGCCGCATGCGGCC